>PVLD010013265.1:0-56738 GCA_004027595.1 Dinomys branickii | reverse complement strand
ATTCTGTATTTCCTCAGTCGTTTTTGTATTAGCAGAAATGAAGATAACTTTATATTATACAGCATCCAGTGCAAATTCCCTACTATCTTATCTATAATTTGGTATTCCCCTTAATGTTTTTGTGTTAACTAATGTGAAGATAACTATGTAATACAACATCCAGTGCTAATTCCCTACTAAAAAAAAAAAAAAAAAAAAACAATTATACACCTCCTAATTCAGTATCGATGGATATTTTTCATATTTTGCAGAGATTAATTGAAATATGGCTGTGCAGAGACACATTGTTTTTAGATATTTATTTGAAATGGGATGACTCATTTCCACAGAGGTTAGACAGTGAGATGGGAAAGACACAGCTCGCATTCAGGGTCGTACATCATTGAGACTGGAGAGGAAACCAAGAGATGGAGAGAAGGTAGAGGGAGGCCAAGGAAAGAGGAAGGGAAAACAGTAAAGATGTGATAAATGTAATCATTATGCACTGCAAACGTGTACTAATAAAAACCCCTAAAACTTCAGAAACAAGTAAATAAATTATTAACAGATCTTTGGCTTAGTTACTGTGAGAGTAACCGTGAAGGTCTGAAATCTACATTTCTCATCTGTAAGTGAGAAAATGGGGTCATGCTATCTCTGAGTTTAATTTTTTGTTTATTTCTCAGCACAACCAAGACAAGAGTAAGGAACGCTATTCCTGCTCAGCTCTGGGCCTCCAGGTCACAGTGCAACAGTAGAAAGGAGCAGGATGTAAATTGCTTTGACTCTGTCCATGAAGTTTAATTCCTTAACCACTGCAGAGGTCATTGTAAGTGACATTCCTGAAACTTAGCAGGAAGTCCCTAGAAATGGACCCATGACATTGAAAAGAGCGACGATGTACTTTGTCTTTGAACATCTGTGTGCCAAAAAAAACTAAAGATGTGACATTTTTGTTTTTAATAGTTTTCATTTTCTTCTTATCTTGTGCATACAAGCAATTATTTTGGACACAGAAGAGTACAGCCTGGACGGTAGAACACCCCCATTAGAATTTTTAATAATAATTTAAGGACTATCATATCAAAGATATCTACCATGGTACTTGTAGCCTCAGAGAGAAAACACAGAGCCTTGTGGAAACCTTGAATGATTTTGCATGAAGTCGGGAAGTAGCAAGTCACTCACAGTGCAGACGGTAGCATTAGAGCTGGTGAGTCGTGGGTGCTCCAACAAAGGATGGGGAACCACGCACGGGACTTCCCAACACCAGTGATGGTGGCACCAGAAACCAGCTTCCAAATTTTAGAACTCCAGTAGAGATGCCAGTCATCAACGGGTCCCCATTGCTTCCACAAATACACATGTGGACATTTTGGGGTCCTGAAAGTATTCTAAAAATTAGCAGTACCAGAAGAAGAAAATAAAGTCAGTAGCTGGAAGAATGCACCAATAGAAACACAGAGAAATCTTGGGAGGGGTGTGGAAAACCATGTGAATATTAAAACTTTTAAAATTTATTACAGCAACAGACACATTGCTATCCAATCCCCTCAAAATCCTCCCTCTTGCTTCAAACACAAGTGAGTTTGTGTTACTTACTCAAACTAAGCGCTGAGTGCTACCCAAAGGAAAGGCAGGCTCATAAAACCATGACAATATACCCTCATGTGCCTCATTCACCGGATCTGGCACTGTGTGGCTTCTGGCTCTTCCCCAAAGTTAAAATGACCCTGAAAGGGAAATGTATTGAATTGGTTCAGGAGACTGGGGCAGCCACAATGGGGCAGCGAATGCCACTCGAAGGAACAGGCTTCCCAAACTGCTTCTGAAAATGGCAAGATCTATGGGATAAGTGTGTTTGAAGCAAGGGTGAGCATTTTGAGGGGGATTCATAGCAATCTGTCTGTATTGTAATTTTTTTTTTTACATTTAAACACACAGTATTTTTTGATCATGCTTCATATATTAGCAAGTAGCAGGACTCCATTGTCATAGGAGGTGAAATGTTCTCAATAACCATTCCCTGCCTCTTGACCAGGGAAAGACCCTTCTGGGACTCCATTGGTCTCTGGAGCTTGTGCCCCTCATCACCCTGTGTCTGGTAGACAGAGAGTCATTGAGTACATCCCCAGTGGATGGTGTGTTACTTACTGACAGCTCCTTTGTGCTGTCAAAGACAGAACAACAGTGCTAGGCACCACAATAACACAACACAGAATCAGCCAGTGAGTACATAACAAGCACTATGATTATACACTGCTACTTGGGATTTGCTAACACATTATTGGGTTCTTGTAACTACCCTCCTTTGACACTTTGGTGTGTATTTTATATTTTTGAAATGTTTGCCTTGTGTGGCATCATCACTGATTTACAAATATTTGGTTCTACTTTCTGGAAACAGTTGTCTGTATCATTTGAGATTTAAATGTTTGGTATAATCCACCAGAGGAACCATCCAGGACTGATGCTTTTGAAACTGTATTGATTGTCTATTTAATTTTAATAGACACAGGCATGTTCATTCACTTTGACAATTTGTGCTTGAGTAAGCTTGGCTAGTTTTCTGCCTTCACGTATACTTTTAAGTGTTATGAGAGTCTTCATAGTATTCTTTTATTACTGTTTGAATCTCTGCAAATTCTCTAGGGATATTGTCTCCCTTGTTCTTTACATCTGTAATTTTCTTCTCTTTTTTGGCAGTTTTTCTAGAGATTTATCTATTTCATAAATACTGTTAAAACCAGCTCTTTATTTCACTGATTTATCTCTATTGTGCTCCCATTTTCAATTTTATTTATCCCTGCTCTGGTCTGTATTCTTCCTGTTCACTTGTTCTGCTTGTTTTGTTCTTTTTCTTGTTTCTCACGGTACGAACTTAAGAAATTCATTTAAAACTTTCCTTATTTCTAACGTCACCGCCCACTGTTATAAACTTCCTTGCCACTAGTACAGAATTGCACAATTTTGGTTTATTGTGTTTTTTAAATTTTTCATTGATATTTTTTTCTCCTGTGAATTGGTTATGAGCACATCACTTAATTCCCAAATGGTTAGAGGTAAGCCTGTCATTTTTTATTCCACTCACGATCAGAAAACATAGTCTGTAAAATTTTCAATTATTGAAGTGTTGGATTTTTAATTTTTTTTAGTGACCCGAGAAAAGCTCTACCTTAGTAAACTGTGGAAAAAGAGTCTCTTTCCTGTTGAATGTACAGCAATTAACTCCTTTAGGTTGGGTGTGTTACTTCTCACCTTTAGTATTCATGCTCACTTTCTGTCTCATAGTTCTATCAATTTTTGAAAGGACTATTTTTGCAGTCTTTAATCACAGTCCTTAACTGTGATTGTAGATTTGTCTGTTTCTTCCTTCATCTCTGACAGCTTCTTTTCCATTTGGCTGGAGGCTCTCATGCTTGGTATGTGCACATTTAGGGTTACCATGGCTCCTTGGTAGGTCCCTTCTCTTATTACGCACTGGTACCTTGGTTCACAAACTTAATTCTTTCCACAATTCTGATCACAAATTGAACTGGAAGAGAACCACATTCATGGGTTAGGCTCAGTGTTGACTTTATGGGGAAATGAGATTTGGTCCTCATCCAGTTCAGTTTGTGACCAGAATCGTGGACAGACTTAAGTTCGTGCACTGAGAGACCACCGTATAATCACCTGCATTTGTGATGTGCTTTTCTTTGCTCTATTTGGTCATCCATCAGTCTACCCACCCTAGCTCTTTTTTGTGGTCGCCATTAGTGTCTGCAGAGTGTGTCATTTTTCATCATTTCACTTGCCAAGTCCTTCAGTATTCACACTGACATGAACTCAACTAGCACATAGGTTAGTTGTGTGTGTGTGTGTGTGTGTGTGTGTGTGTGTGTGTGATCTAGTCTGTCCTCCATTTAATACATTTAGATTTTTGCATTTCAGGGGTTTGTGGTATGGTAATGTTTAAGTCTTTTACTTTATTATTTATTTTATTTGCTTTCTCTTATTCTCAACCTGAGTATCCTTTCTTGGTATCTTGGTGGTTAATGTGCTGAGAATTCTGCCTCATCTTACTCCCTATGCTTGAAGTGTAGCTCTGCACAGTTACAGTGGTTACTCTGGGTATCACAGTGTGATGTGGTGTCTTACACAATTCCCTTGTCAGTACCTTGTCATCCTCAAGCCGAGTGTAGACAACCTACTTCCATGCAATGCCTTTATGTTCTCTGTTTAAAGTGCTGTTATCAGATGGTACTGTAATTTTGGCTTGAATGATTGAACCTGACTGAGAACAATGGTAAAATAGTCTGTTGTTTGTACTTTTGTTCTTTCCACTGTCTCTCCGCTTCCCCTGCCTGCTGTTCCCTTCTTTCATCATCGCCCTTCTGTTGGAAGAACTTCCAGCTGCCGAGCCTTAAAGATCTTTCTGCAAACAATGGATCCTTAAGTTCCTCTTTCCCTGGGATGGCCTGCAACTTCCCCTTCCTTCCTGAAGGGTATAGAAGTTCAGCTCACAGCTGTGCTTTCAGCACTCACAGGATACTGACCTCCGCTCCTTCCTCCGCTTTGGATGTAATGAGAAATCTGATGTCTTTTGAACTGGTGCTTCCTCACAGGGAATGTGCTAATCCTGTTTTAGGATTTTCTGCTTAGGATTCTTCTCTAGGTTTAGAATTTGAATTACGGTGTGTTTAGTTATCTATTTGGGCATTTTATCCTGTCTGAGATTTGCTGGTCGTTTGGGATTTTTAAATTTGTGTCCTTGGCAAAATATGGCAAGTTTTCAACCATTAATTATTTCATTCAGATGTCTTAGGGTCCCCACCCTCTGTTTCCTGCCCTTCTGGCATGTTAGCTCCATGAATATTTTGTTATTGCTTCACAGGTCCCTGAGGCTCTATTCATATTTTAAAATTTTATCTGTTGTTTGACTGAATTCTAATTTTCTGTCTTCGATTCACTTAGCCTATCTCTTTTATCTCCACTACATTATTGAGGCCATCAAGTGATATTTTCCTCCTTACTATTGTATTTCTGTGTTGTATAATTTCATTTGGTTCTTTTTCATAGCTCTATTTTCTTGCTGAAAATTTATTTCTCGTCTTTTTTTGCTTTTGTTTCTAATATGTTGTTACAGCATTTTTTCCATAGCTGCTTTAAAACCTTTGTCAGGTGACTTCAACAACTAATGTATGTTGGAGTTAATATTCCTCAAATCCACAATCTCAACATGGTTGCTGATTGTTCCCTAAGACCATGTTTTGGTGCTGAAATACAGCATTTGACATCAGAACAGGGGAGGATAGATTATAAGCTTAGCTGAGAGACTTTATAAAACTAGAGGGACACAGTTCTTTAAAAATCACCTTAATATTGAAAGTACCAGAAAATCATAACTTGACGGATGAAATGAATAGTCTATCAGAACAACCATGCTTCTGCCCTGATAATGTAAAGAGATGTCTTTTGCAGCTATTTTCTTGAGGAAAAGAAAAGAATGCACAATAGCTAGAGGTTGACAGAGTGAACAAATCTTCATGGGCAAAGAGTAGTAACTAAATTTTGAAAGAAGTTCCCAGAAGACCACCAAACATGGAAGAGCACTTGGTATGTATGTGAGATAGGGGATTACAGGACGGAAAGAGTGGGAAGTGCTGCTGTTTTGTGTGTGCATTTGTTTTTGTTATTTTGGTTTTTTTCTTTTCTCTTTAAGATGAAAAACAAAATTTATATGCATATACAAGGATAGCTGGGATAGTGTATTGCTGATGTCTGTGGTTTATTGAGAGGAACAGTCAGTGCTTAAAATTTTCTTTGCTCTTGACCAATTTTGTGGCTTGTATCTGGTAATCAGAATAAAAGACCTGAATACAACAATATGCAATATAAGAACCATTGTTGAACTCCTACCATCTTGTATGGTAGAGCTCTGTATTTTTTTTTTTTTTTATTACTTGTTACTGTCTTTGATTGTTTGACCAATCTTGCACTGTTACATCTGGTAGACTGGGCTGGGGATATAGCTCAGTGGAATAAGCGCTTGCCTAGCAAGCGCAGGGTCCTGAGTTCGATCCCCAGTACCAAAAAAAAAAAAAAAAAAAAAAACAGAAAGGCGTTGTTTAGGTTCAAATCTTGCTTGTAGTGACTGTTGGCTGCCAATACCTACATCTGGTAGACTGAGCAACTTCATTGAAGATAATAATGGTATGTAGTGTAGCAACCATTGTTAATGTCTATGATTTTGTTTTGAAGTCATATGTTATTTTTGTTGTTTCTGTGTTGTTTTTGTTTTTGTCTTCATCGTTGTTTTGTTAGGGTTTTTTTCTCTTTAAAATAAAAAAAGAAGAACGAGAGAGAAGGATTCAATAGCTTGCAAGGGTTCATCTGAAACAGGCTAAAACCCACAACTACTTCTAGGGAAAATGGCAAGGAATTTTATTTCTTATTTTATTTATTTATTCAGTATCAGAAATTGAACGCAGGGGGCTGGGGATATAGCTCAGTGGAATAAGCGCTTGCCTAGCAAGCGCAGGGTCCTGAGTTCGATCCCTAGTACCGCAAAAAAAAAAGAAAAAAAAAAAAAGATTTCCTTTAGAAATTGAACGCAGGACCTTGAACTTACCAGGCAGGTACTTATGCCACTGAGCTATATCCCTGGCCCTGAGAAGTAATTTTACACATAGGAAGAAAACCCTGAAGATGGTACTGTGGCCCCCAGCTCTTCGGTTATGTTCTTTCAACATGAAGCTTGATGTCAAACATCAGGTGTCACTGGTCACGGGCAACTTCAGTGAACATAGTGTATGTTCAGGTAAGCAAGTGGGCATTTTATGCAGGAGGAGAGACTGGACTCATCCAGTGGATGAACAGCAGGGAAGGACTTCTCAGGACTCCACCCTGGCTTGAGGTTCCGGTGCCCCCAGAGGCGTCACTTCCGGTAATGAACTGCACACGCTGAACATGCCCAGCCACCTTCAGTACTTGCCTCTGGCTCCCTTTGGTCCAGTGCTTTGTCTTCTCATCTGCAAAGTAGTCTGTAGCAAATCCAATGCTAACATGGGCCCCATTGGTCCAAGTGGAGAGGCGAACAGTCCGAGAGATCTTCTTGGAAGTGAGTCCACTTATCAAGCTCCCTAAATATTTGCTATTCAGTTTAAAGTAGACATTTTTGGCCCTGTATATGGCGGACAAAGTCAGTAAACAGCAACAGAAGCAGCTATGACAACCACCCCATAGTTTACAACCAAGAATGGGAAAGAGGGGTGGGGAGGGATGTGAGAAAAAGCCAGCAGCTGAGGCTCAGACTCATCTCCCTCTTGAGTGGCGTCGGAAGATGTCCCATCTGCATTTCCAATGGAAGGAGGCTCTGACCTCCAACCCCCAAGTCTGGATGCCGTGAGACCACCCTCTCTCCACGGCCAAGGGATACTGAGAAGCCTCCAAGCAGACCACATCTTCTCCCTCAAATCTTCCCTGTCTGTGTTCTCTTAGATGCTGGATTGGTATTCATTAATCACAGACCAGCCACCAACGTATGGTCCTGTCTCTTAAGGGCACCTTGCCTGCAAATCCTCTCTCACTGGCCCCCAGCCCCTTCTGTCCAGTGCTTACACAGAGCCAGTGTCTCGTGGGCCCTGAAGCATCCCATCACCAGGCACCAGCAGAGACTAGCCCTGGACCCTCAGATCCTCTGAGACTTTCACTAGAGCCAGGCCTAGGCTGCTCACCCTGTCCTGCCTCCCCATCCACAGCAAACTTGGGACAGCTCCTGACCCAGCTCCCATTTTCTACACTGACTCATCCCATGGAGCCCTGCAGGGCACAGTATGCCCCTTTCTGTCCCTAACTCTGCGTAACACATCTTTCTCTTTCAACTGCATTGACTTCTCTACATGGTTGCTTGGTCACTTCCATAAATTGTGGTCCTGTGGGTGCAACATAATGCTCTCTTCCAGACATCTCTGAATGAACCTGAGGATGAAGCCATTCTGAATTCAGAAATGTAATCTCCAGAGTGTTCCTGTAACATAGAATCAATAACACCTGCCCAGGCTGGGGAGATAGGCACAAGCCACTAGGAGGCAGAGGCAGGAGGATCACAAGTCAGAGCCCAGCCAGGACAACTTACATCTGGAAATCTCAGCAACTTTGTTGAAGATAACAATATATCATATAATAACCACTATTAATTTTTGTTCTGAAACCCTGTATCATTTTTATTGTTTTTTTATTTGTTTTGTTTTTGTCTGTGCTGTTGGTATTTTGCTATTTTTCTTTTTTATTATGTGCTTTAAAGTAAAAAATAAATAAATTTTAAAAAGGCCTGGAGGTGTAACTCAATGTGAAGGCCTTGAATTCAATCCCCACCACCACACAAAAGAAATACAGAAATAGAGAGGAAGGAGGAAGGAAGGAAGGAAGGAAGGAAGGAAGGAAGGAAGGAAGGAAGGAAGGAAGAGAGAAAGAGAAAAGAAAAAAGGAAGGAAGGAAGAGAGAGAGCAGCCAAGCCTGCCCACCCCTGGAGAGCTGAGCTAGGAGTGAATACATCTGTTCGAGGTGGAGATATTCTTTTCAGGCACAAGCATTTCAGTCCTTACATCCATCAGGTCAGAGAAGACATGCTCTGCTTCATAACTAACTTGGCATCACTTCTGTCACCCAGTACCTGTTAAACAGCTACATAATTACGTGAATAAACAGGTTACAGCATGGTTACCCACATTCTCCTCATCCACTGGATACAGACAAACTCTGTAACACTGCTGTCACTTCTTGTAACTTGGTGGTTATTTTATTGACAGAGTTTAAGGACACTGGACAGAATTTAAGGACATTCACTACTTAGCTCATAAAAATCTCAGTGATGTGTGGTGAGGTACCTCAGACCCAGGACACGCTGCCCCTGCTGGCCATGCTCTCTCCGGAAGGTGGTTAGAACACACATGTTTCTGTTCTTGAACCCATGCCCCCACCTCTCTCCCCCAGACACAGGAGAGAGCCATAGCTCCAGCCTGTCTGTCACCTGGCCCCGCAGGAATTCTCTGTAGCTGGCCTTTGTTGAGTACAGACTGTGGGAACTGGAATTGGTGCTCATGTAATAGTGTTTCTGGTGACTTGGAAAGTCCAGTTCTTAACAACACATTAGCAGTGAGGGGCTGGACCCAAAGTCCTGGGCAGTCTACTGAAAGTACTACTCTTGCTGTACTTGGTTGTTGCTTTCATGAGGACTACAGTAGAAATTGTCCTTCCTGGAAGACTGCTCCCTGAGAGGAAGTGCGGGGGTTAATGGCCCCATCCAGTGACCCGCAGAGAATCTCTGGTTCACACCAGTACCTACACAAACACAGCCCGTTTCTAGACACCTTCAAAACTGGAGACAGTGGGTTCTGCCAAAGTCTCCTTTTTACCCAAGCTTTTGTTTTATTTTGTTTTGCTTTTTCCTGCTTACCTCGAGGCCAAGGTGATTTGGTGTTAATATCCATGGCTTTCTGAAATCCCACCTTCCGCAATCACATATCATTTTAAAGAAACACCTCCCCAGAGAGCTGAACCACATCGCAGACCCACATACTGAGAGAAAAACAAAACATTCCCAAGGAGGTTTTACTTAAACCAGTTACCCGTTGTCTTCTTATCTTTGTCTTGTAAACATTCCTTGCTTTATCCCAAATTCCCAAAGTGGAGTTTATTACAAAGAGCTCTTATTTGGACCAGGGATATTTGTATACAATTTTGAATGGTTTCTGTGGAAAAAGTGAATAAAACTGTGTTAGAGTATTGTGGTTTTAAGGATTAAATGTCAAATCTGCCTTTGTGAATTTACATGGAAAATTTATGTCTGTGCGACATTTTTTTTTCTTATTAGAGAATGCTTTGGGTTTTTCACACCCAAAATGACCTGAAAAGCTAAACTCCACCTGGATGATCCCCCAAAAACCTGGTGTGTTTAGATGAATGTGATGTTATATGACAAAGAAGGGATCAAAGTAAAGCAGTAAAGTCACGGAGGAAACTGAGGCAGCTGGCTTTCCTGCAGCCCGCAGCATGCTGGACTCCCCAACAGCTTCTTCTCACCCAACACCCTCTGCTCTTCTACAGATTTGCCAGCCCGTCCTCCTCAGCCCCCTGCCCAGGGCCTTGGCACCTGCTTTTGCCCTGTGCAGAGGTGCGTTTGCTCTAAAATGAATAGTCTCCCCTCTTAGATGTCTGTTCCAGTGTCACCTTAGACGTAGCCATCACTGCTGCATCTAAGCAGCTATTCCATCACTCGGAATAGCTGCTACCCAGTCCTCCTTGCACTTTAAACTTGATTTCCTTTCTTGCCAAAGAAAGTCTTTAATGTCATACGAAAAATATTCTATAAATTATAAATTTACAAAATGGATCTTTCTTTGTTCCTGGCTGGAAGGCTGCAGGCACCTGGTGGGCATTAGCAAGGGTCTTCACTGTGACAGCTCTGAGCCTGTCACAGAGTCATGAGTATCCTGAACTTTCAGCCAGTCAGAGCGTCTCTCATCGGTGCTGTGACTTCTCTGTGATTCCCCTACAAGCCTAAGATTGAAAAGTGGCATAAAGGCTGCCCATTTAATGGGAATTCTACAGCTGTGGTCTTTCAGCTCCTTGCTGGTATGTAACTCTGTCTCACAGACAGCATGAGGTACCCAGGGCAGGACAAAGCAATCACAACTGTCCTTTGGGGAAAAGATATTTAAGCTTACTCTTCTGCAAACATCTCAAGGTGAAATTTGTTTTTATGGACTTTTACCACATTAAGCTCTTATGGGTTGGGGGTGGGGAGACCAGAGGGTGCCCCTGAGGGTGCACAGAGTCAGAGCAGGAAAGGCTTATTGTGCGTTAACAGCCACGCTAAGAGCCGCCCTTTTCAGTGGACCTACACAGAGGTCCCAACTAGCTCCTGCTGGTGTCTGTTTCCCACCTGACAATGTGCTAAACCATCTTCCATGACAGCTATTCCCACAAAGCAGCCAGAAAGAGCTTTCTGAATGCACCTTGCAGTGCCCTTCCTGTCCCACTGAGAACTCTCTTGGTGGCTTTCACGTCTCCTCTCCTGACATCCTTCCTACCACTGCTGGGAACTTCCTGCTCAGACAAGGAAACTTAAAAAAAAAAAAACCTCACAAAGCAGTGCTTGCAGGCTCCAGACTTGCGAAGCGATCTGTTACACTCCATTCTAGCCGATTGTGTTCTCCTGCAATCTCTTGCATCTTAAATGTCAGAGGTGGCCTACTAACTTATTTCCAGAATTCACCCATGGGTCACAGCAAGAAACTGAAGAATTCCACTCCAGCTGATAAAGATCAAACTTGCAGACATCATGTCTCTATGTATTTCTTTAAGTGGATTATGACTACTTTCCCAGACACACAGAGACATCAGTCTAAGGACCCCGGCCTTCCTTCCTTACTCCCATCTGCTGGCCCATCAGGCCACTCCTGGTGTGTGCCCCTGAGCCTATATCTAGCTGGAGGCTGCTCAACCCCAGGAGGCGCCCGTATTCACACCCTCGGGATTGTCCCCATGCAGGAGAAATTATTTGTTTCCTGTCTCTGTAAATTGTGCCCTGTGACTCCACAGCACTTATTACATGCAGCAGTCGTGTCTTCACCTCCTTCCTTACAGTTGGGACTTCACTTTCCCTTTTTGTAACATCAGTGCCTAACATAATAGCCATCTCTGAGTTAGTAGAGAGCATGACTATAGTTAGTAGCTAGAATGATTGCCATTAGAGGTAGCAGGATTATTGTGAAGATTGCGTTTGTTACAAGACTGGGCAATAAATCCTGAGACTGCTTCACTGACCCACCATGATTCTATTCCTTGGACACACATTGGCCTCTGTCAAGGGTGTTGTATTGGTCATTTAATAATTGTGTTGAATAGTTGGCACTGGACTGCTTAAGTAGCAAGGGAGGAAAACATTTTAAGAGAACCATTAAAATTTTTTTTGCAGTAGTTGTTTCCCTGCCAAAGGATGAAAACTAAAGTCTCAGCATATGGTCTTACAATTCTGGATTATTGGCTTTACAGCTAACTTGCTGTCAGGAAGTAGAGTTTGATCAGAAGAGGTAGTCACTGGGGTGCGACCTCGTAAGGTCTACCTCCCTTCCAGATCTCTGTACTCTCTGCTTCCCAGCTGCCATGAGATGCGTAGCTTTCCTCCCCAACAGGCCGCGTACCATGCAGCTTCTGCCCTGGAGCCAGCTGACTATGGACTGAACCCCCTAAAACTGTGACCCCAAACTCCTCCCTTATACTGCAGGTGTTGGGTATTGTGTCTCAGCGATGAGAAAATGGCTAAGACAGGTGTTTCTCTCTGTCTCTCTCCCTCACACACACATCAGTACCTTGGAGACCCCACGTGCTACAGTCTGCTCCCACTCCCTTGCATATTGTTCAGTCTACAACCTCAGCACATCACAGTGGAACCTATATCCCAGGGGCATCACAGTGCATCGTAGTGGTATTTACATCACATGTGCATCCCCGTGTGCTACTTTCATGGCTGACTCTGTACATGTCAACGTCCAGAGTCATGATGGTCTCCTTTGTCACAGGCAGAGGACAGAGAAGCATACGGCTCCTGGTCTGTTGGCTGGCACCGTACCCTACTGTGAGAGGGTTCTCAACTCTCCCCAGCACTCTGCTCAGTGATACAAGGGCATGAGCAATGGGAAAGGGCATAGAAAGGGAACAGGTGTCACCAGCCTTCGCGGAGATAATGATTTGGTAGAGACCAACACCAAACAAGAAGGATGGGAGATGTCAGTGAAGGGGTGACTCTGCCTCCCGATAGACATCCCAACCCTACCCTATCTCTCTGAGCTGCCTGCAGACTGTGTGGAAATGGGGCTTCCTTTCCAGAATGAGAGAAAACCTGGCTCTGTCTTCCCTATAGCTGTGGAGGTGATATTCTGGAGAGATGGCTTCAGCACGCTGCAGAATTATGTTTTCAAGGCTGTACTTGTCATACTGTGTAGAAGAGGGGAAAGGAGCAGGCAACACGCTGGCACCTACTGACTGCAGGTGATGGGTCTGGAGAGGCTCTGAACCCAGGGACTCGGAGAGAATCAAGAGCATTTCTACCATGGAAGGACACAAAGCCATCCAGGGAGAAAGACAGGATGCATAAGATCTGTCTTTGGGACATCACTTTTTCTGTATCCTCCTTGGTGGACCCAGAGCCACAGCACTCTGGAGCACAGTTCTGTGGTGACTTTTCAGGATTCGTCCACAGTGGTTTCTTCATCTGTACCATTCCTGTGCTTCTGATTTATACCCTAAGAGGCCCTGAGAAAGGAAAGAGTGGCTGCAGCAGAAGGACAATGTGAGAGTGGAGATGAGGGAACCCTCATCGGACATAAAGTCAAAGCTCCACGAGGAAGGAGAAAGCAGAGACAGACGCCCATTCTCGGGTGTGGTTCTGGGCCTTTCTCACACCCTTGATGTGAGAAAGCGATTCTATGCGTGCACACACCATGCGTGTGTATGTGGACACGTGTGTTTAATGCAACTATGTCCACTCTTCTTCAAACTTTTTAAAAATCATCTTTAAAATTGTCAAAGCTGGGGCTGGGGATATAGCTCAGTGGAATAAGCGTCTGCCTAGCAAGTGCAGGGTCCTGAGTTCGATCCCCAGTACTGCCAAAAAAAAAAAAAAAAAAAAGTAAAATTGTCAAAGCTCTACATCTGTGTTTGTCTTTGGGACACTGCTGTCTCTTCCTTTAGAAGGAATATATTAGAAGCTCAAACTTTTCTCAAGGAAAGTACAAAGTTTTAGCGTCTAGTGTCCCATCCCTTGTATCACAGTAGAGGGAGAAGTAGGCCTTTAAGTCTAAGCCCAATCTCTTTAACTGCAGTTGTTTATACCCCTCCTGTCTTCCCAAAGACAGCCCTATTTCACTTACTGCTTTTCTCCTCTGTATTTTCCAAGTACATCATCTACCATGCCCTCAAGGTACTGCACCAACAGGCTTTAGTCCTTCTAAGAATGTCCCAGCCCACCTTTATTTTTCTTCAGTTTGTTTTTTATCCAGCCTGAGGTGGGATTAACAATTTAAAACAGTGTATAGTTAAGCTGCATAACATGGTGATTTCATTTAACTATACATTGTGAGATTATTCCACAATCTAGACAGTGATTACATCCATCTCCTCATAGAAATGCCTTTTGTGCTCATATGTGTGGTAAGAACACTTAATGTCCACTGCCTTAGCAAATTCCATGTTTGCAGTAGTATTAACTATAGTGGCCATGCTGCCCAATAGATGGATGCCCAGAGCGTAATCATCTTATAATTGAAATTTTGTGCATCTTTTACAACATCTTCCCGTGTCCCTCTTTCCATTCCTCTCTCCGCATCTCTGACTTTGACTTTCAGATTCCACACATAAGTGGAATCATGCACTCTCTGTGCCTGGCTTATTGTAGTTAGCACAGTATCTTCCAGGTCCAGCCCCATTGTCACAAATGGCAGAATTCCCTTATGTTTCAGGCTGAGCAACATTCCAGTGTGTGAGTGAGCGTGTTGCACATTCTCATTACTGTTGATAGAAAATCCACAGTACTTGCCACTTGGGATGTTTCATATCCTACTAGCCACTTACAGAAATCTGTCTTCTGCTCTTACTGTTCCTTCCAAATCTTATTTAAGGATGACTCATTAATTAAAACATGAATAATACCCATGTGGAGTTCACAAGGCCTACAAACCTGCAGTGGCAGGGAATGTCTGAGTCAACCTGAAGGTTCAGGGAGTCCCAAGAGCAGCTGTCTAACCAAGCCTGGAAGGATGAGTAAGAGTTACTCAGGAATATTAAGCAGGAAAGAATAGGAAAGCCAGAGGCCATGGCAGGGGGCAAAGCCTGTCAAGGAAGAATTATTTACTAAACACCCATCTAACTTTTGTACTGTGGCAAAGAAGAAAGAGTCCAGATGAGAATCCTGGTGGAGAGGAAATCAGAGCACAGGCCAAGCAGGGGGGCAGGGGGGCTGGTTGAATTGGAAAATGGTAACAATCCTGCCAGCGCTGTAATGAAAAATTTTAAAGGAGGTGGAAAAAGCCAAACGTAAAGCACACTTCACTGACCTCAGGAAAAAATGGTGTCCCTCACATTCTTTTCAGCAATCATTGGATATGTGTAAGTGGGAGAAACCGGCCAGAATACACTCAAGGATCACAGAAAAATATAAATCCCAATTCCCCTTCTCAAAGAATGTGCAACTAAAATAATTCACAGTGATGCCCCTAATGTGAAATGCCAAAATCATGCTACAAAAAACTATTCTCCAAAGAAGGAAGACTTATTGAAATTTGCTGAGCATTTATTACAGCTGTCACCAAATATGCATGACCTTATCTAATCTTTGTACAAACTAAAATCATAGGTAGAATAAACATTATTTCCCAGGTGAGGCAATCATGTCACAGCATGTTAAATATGTTACCAATGTTACTCAGCTGGCCAGGGTCAGACATTGGCTTCCCAGTCTTTCTAGCTTGGCTGCTCCCTGCTTCATCAGGGAAAGTACAGGGGTTAGTTATGCAGCTCATGTTGGAAACACAGGCTCTCAAGATCAGTCTCCTTTTGCCTTTGGTCAGGTCATCTAGCAGAGAAGTATACATGTGGAGAGAGAAACATCGCCTACATGAGACTTTGTCATGGGAAGAACTTGTTCTACCAGAGTGGACGATGATAGAAATTAGAGAGAAGCTAGAACTCGCTGTCACAATACTAAGACTCAACCAAGTTCACCCCCATGGTGAGACAGATTTGATGTCAAGCAGAACAATCCCAGGAAGTACGTGCAGAAAACAAGTGGTTGGAAGCCATGGCTTGAAGACAGCCAGCGGGAGTAAAGGCTGAGTCTCCCCTTTCACTTATTTTAGCTGCACGGCACCATGGTCCCCAGGGTACCATCTTGAAGCAACTCGATCTGTGCATCTAATTACAAGGCGGATCCTCAGAAGAGCACCTTAAATGGTCACTGCCCAGACTCTCCTCAGAGACGTCCTATGCTGAACATTCACTCTATCCCAGGTAGCTCACTCCACGTGCTTATACTGTAATAATATTGTGATCACATTTTCAGTCCAACATATTTGGAACCAAGAAAGGTAAACCGAAAGATGTGTGTTAGTACTTAACAACTCTCTGTGTATATTTGTTTTTAGATTCAGGTTGGAATATTAGTGTTTTAAATGACACTAAAGTATACTGAAACCTCTCAATAAATTTCTCCTTTTTCCAAGTACAGGTTTGCTGCCAGGAACAAGTCAGAAACGCATTAGTGTACTCATTCCCCACTCCACCCAGCACGTAGGAAGGGGTTTTTGAAGTCAGAGAGGCCCAGGTGAAAGGAAGTATATTATATACACACTCTTGCTTGTCTGTCCATCCTCCAGCTATGCTGAGAGCCAAGCAGAGACAATGATTGATGATCCTAGCAGCTGAAGAGCGTGCACAGAAAGAAGCCGAACACATGAATATCCATGAAGATGAAGTGCAGACTTCCTAGACCTCAATTCTTTTTTTTTTCTTTTTATCTACTATCCCATCAAACCCAACAGTGATTGAGCTGGATGAAATCATTGTTTCTTTTTCATAAATGCACATGAATAACGTGTGAATGAAGAGAAACCCAGAACTTCATGATTCATAGGTGCATAGCTCTACCCGTCATTGTGATTACAGCAGCAGTTTCACGTACATTTTTAACTTCTGCCTCAGCGCACCCCAGGAGCGTCTGTGCTCTTATCTGAACTTTATACATTAGGAAAATGAGTCTCACATTTGTTCATACATTTATGAGGAGGAAACTCTTGCCGTTTGTGGAAAACGATCCACCACACCACATGCAAATTTTTCCAAGTTGAAAGCTTTGGGATGGTTACTGAGGTCAAATTAATGTATTTTATTGTAGTTAGGACATAAGAGTCTTAAATCAGACAGTCTGGGCTGTAAACCCCTTCCATTTTAGTTTCCTTGCCTGAAAAATAAAGATTGCATTCTATGCTTAAAACATCTAGATATGACAGGGTAGTAAAATAGCGACAAGGCTGTGTCAGGGTAAAACCGGTGAAACAAAAAATCGCTGAGAGGATTTTATTTGATAGCCGGCACCCTTTGTAGACTACAGCGCTGCTGCAACTGCTTATTACTTCCTTTATCAAGAGTGATCCTGGAGACTAACACACTGCACCAAGAGCCACCCATGAGAGGAGAGAGAGAAGGGCCCCTGGGGCTGTGAAGTAACTGCAGCGAGCAAGGACAGGAATGTTGGCCAGATGTCACGTCTGGCCAGTAGAGAGATGCAAAAGCCAGATGCAAGCCTGGATCAAAAACCACCCCCACCCTCCAGCACCATCGGCCCCGAGTCTGGGTACCACTGTGACTGGTCTCTCACCCACACTTATGACACTTTCCTGTTGCTTTAGTTCTGATGAGAAGGGAATTCAGGAAAAGTCTTGCAATGAAGAACGGTGTATCCTTGGTGGGTGGGGGTGGTGGAGGCTCCACATGAGACCAACAGGGTAAAATCTAAGAGGAGCTTCGAGGTAAATGGAGAAAACTGGACGGTGTGGAGAAGAGGTTATGTGAGCAAAATACACTCGGCAGACTAGTTCGGTGGCCCAGGTTCCTCTTGTCGTCTCCCTCGGTTGACCTTGCAGGAAATTTGGGAGCCAGGGGAAGAAGACACAACAAATTCTTTTCTACCTCCTTCCTCTTGGACTGTTCTGTGGAATATTGATAGAAACACAAAAAGAAATTACAGTTCTTTCCCTTTTGATGTTTTGTGTTCTTCCCCTCCCTTCTGGAGCATCTTTTTGTGTCCAGCTGTTCATGCAGGTTGCAGACACAGTGAGACCTTGAGCTTCTGCATCAGTTTCTCATCCCAGCTCTGATAAATGTGACCTGTGAGCCAGAACCTCAGTTCTAGCATCTGTGAAGAGGAATTACAGTACATATCTCTTTCTAGGCTATGGGAAGGAATAAATTAAATACTGATGGATGGCCATTTTCATAGTGCCTCATTAATAACAGCTTCCCTTTGTACATATAGCTTAACTTGTAATCAAATTAGTACCTCATAAGAAACAGAAGCTCAATAACCATTTCTTAGAGAAAAGAATAAACAAAGGAAAGGCAAATAAACAAAATCCCTAAAGAAATGCATCAATTTGTCTTGAAATATGACATAACCTGACAATGGGCAAGGATACTGGCTGTGAAGAAGACAAAATGTCAAGGGCTGATTTTTCTAAAACTGCTGAAGGACAAAGCTGCGCTGGACGCACCAGGTGCGGTGCCTGTACCACCACTCTGCGGTGCTCAGTAAAGCAAGGTGTGCAGAAGCATCTGGAGTCCATGTTGGGCTATGGAGAAGAGCAGATTAGCAAAAAAGACGTCTTACAAAGGCTTCATCTAGGTTAATAAAAATACACTAACATTGATTAAAAACTGAGAAGAAGGCTGATTTTTGCTGTTGTTGCTCTTAATTCACTCAAAAGAGAAGAACAATCACTTTCCAGAGAGGGGATACGGTGACTCATTGGATGGGACAGGGAGGAAACTGAGCTCACAGATACACTCCAGGGGCCTCACAGCGCCCCAGGAAAAACACTTCCAGTGCACATATTCTGGCACAGCCAAAGCCTTTGCAACTCTTGTACTGAATTTTTCATTTTGAAAAAAAAAAATCTACTGGTTTTGATGTAATCATCAAAGCTTAATGGAAAAAAATAATGTTATTTCATAGTTTGAGAGAAAAGAAAAGGACATCTGGAATTAACTTTGAGAGGGGAAAATACTGACCTCATACAAAACGTGGAGAAAAAGAGAATGGAATAAAGTCCCTTAGGTGATATTCAACTTCAGGAAGAAAAGGCTGGAAATATAGTTTCTTATGAACGTTAAGATACGAAAAGAAAGAAACATGCTCTGAAGACCAGGCCTTTTTTATCTATCTATGGGCCTGATAGGTGTTGACTTACTTCATTTTTGGAGAGATTTTAAACATAAGCTGTAGAATCAGATGTACATAGATCAGATCCTGATTTTTCACTAAAACAGACTGCTCTTTTTCCGAGAGAATAACTCCATTTCCAACCCCAAGTTCGAGGTTGCCAGATAAAATATCACACGTGCAGACCTCACAGGATGAGTAATGTTCCAGTACATGTCCCCATGGGATATTCATCTGTAAGACACCATCTATTGCTCATCCTAAATTCAAGTTTGATTGAATATTTTCTATATCTGCACATCTAGCAGCCTTATCCAAAACTCTCACCTTTGGCAGCAGAAACTAAAATATGGACCTGCAGTATGAAAGGTAAATTGCTTAGCAGAAGGCCTGACCCTAGCCTAACAAGTCAAACAGTAGCTATTAGGGTTTTTGGTTTTTAAATTTTGTCAAGAATAAGGGTTGTGAGCTATATACCTGGATATCTGTAGCTTTGCACATTTGATCTGGATTCATTTCTGTTAAACTATGAGGTGAAATCCAAGATAACTTCAGTGATAGAACTTACTGAAGATCAGATGCACAGGTAAATGCATTGTACACATGTTACATTATACTGACCCCACTGTACCAAGCCTCCTGCAGTGCTCTGTGGCAACTTGAAGTCTGTTCTGTGATGAGCCCCATCATAAGATCTGGTCCAGGAATGGGGCGTTGAAGGGCAGATGGGTGACCTTTCAGGGCACACCCTCCTCTGCCTGACAGGACAGGGCTGCACTGCACCTTTTTCCCTCCTGATGCTCTTAATTCATGACGGTATTTTAGTGGAATTGAGTTTGAATAGCTGCAGTAGGATCTGATGGTGTGCACCTGTGGTTTCAGTCATTCTGGAGGTTGAGGCAGGAGAACCACTTGAGTCCACAAGTTCAAAACCAGCCTGGGAAACATAGAATGACTCTGTTTTGAAAATAACAAGAATGAACAAGCAAATGAACAAAAAAGAAAAACACTTAAATCTGCGTAGCTCAGCATAATGTCCTCTGGGTTCTTCCACATCAGCTCCCCTGGTAGGTTTTCCTTCTACTGTCAAGGCTGAATCGCATTCCACATTTCAATCCATTCATCTATTGAAGAACACTTGCGTTGTCACCATGTCTCAGCTACTATGAGTACTGCAATGGATGCACCGTGCAAAGATCAAGATTTTCAGTTCATTTCTCTTGGATTTCTGCCCAGAAGCAGGACTGATGGATCCCTGGGCAGCTCCGTGGGTTTTGTGTTAGTTACACCGGGAATGTGCTTTCCAAAGGTCTGCTGTGTGCAGTTAATACTGCAGCACTGGGCACTTAAGAGGGTGGGTTTCATGCAACATGTTCTTGTCACAATAACTTGACTAAGAAACATAAAAGAGCACATGATATCTGGTACTTTGAATGAGATACTGATCCCATGGCAATATGCCTATGTTCAAACTTATCAACATGTGTATATTGAATTTGCGCATCTTTTGTATGTTAATTGTATTTCGTTAAAGCTTTTAAAAAAGTTGACTAGTTTAAAAGCACTTCATTGACGACATTTGTCTTCTTAGCCTGATCCCTGAGGGAGGAAGGAAAGGGATGGCCCTGGGTTTGTTTCAGGTGTGTGAACGTGGGCAAATCAAATGCCTGGGGTGACACACTGGTGTTCAAGGGCTGCCTTCTGGAAGCACAGGGGATCCAATAAATCGGCATCTGTGTCTGAACCCTTCTCCTGTATGAAATGCTCAAGTTCTCAAAACAGAGACGGAGCATGGAGAATGCAAGAGGGCATATTCAGGAAAACCACCGCAGTAGTCACAAGCAGTGACAGTCCTGAGTATCCATGATGTGATTCATTCTACGATCGAGCGGAGCTTCTATCCCCCACGATAGACGCATCACAGTTTGCTAGAAGAAAAGGAAACAAGGCAGGGACATATTAAGAACTGAATCTTTTCATGCATACAATTTGAACACGTGACCCTAGGAAGCATGTTGACTAATGATGCATTCAAACCAGAGGAAGTTACTCACTCCTGGGCACCTGGTCAGATGGAGTGATGCCAATTTGCAAGCTGGAACCCTGGGCCCCAGGCCTGGGTTCTTTTCTCTACCTGGGTGCTCCCAATTTGCATCCTCCAATCCTGGCTCCTCCCATGCCACCACGGGGACAGCCCCGGGTGCAGTGGATGAAAACTGGGGTCATTCCGGGCACATCTTCCTGCTCTGATTACTCCAGGACCAACCTGGGGACTTTGAAATTGGCTTCTCTTATACTCCCACTAAAACTTCTTTCTCTTTCTCAAAATGGCAGTAGATGAGCTATTACGTTAGACTTCGGTCAGCATCCAACTATTATCTCTTGCATCTTTCTCTAGAAAATTTATACCTGAGACCTGAACAAGTGATGAATCAATGACCCTTTCCAACAACTGGTTCATAATGTGAAGACGGATTGTATCACCGGTGAGAATTTTTACATGTGATGTGCTTTAATAGGAAGGTTTTCAAGACACTCTGCTGGACAATGTCCGGGGCTGATGCTTTAGAGATATTCGTAACGTCAATGCTTTCCCTCAAGAGAACCTGATCACGCAGAACTGACCAATTCACCTCCTTTGCATCTCCCTTAAACATTACAAGTGTGAAATTCAAATCTTCACTGATCTTTTGTTGGGGGAGACAAAAGAATACTGTTTTTGTTTCCTGAAGTTGGTGAATCTGATCTTGTGCTCTAGAAGACATTTAAAGTAAAAAAAAAATTTAAAAAATTTAAAAAAACCGTCAAATTTCTGACCTCAAATTTCTTCCCAATCAGTCTATTTCCCTGCATGTTTTGTTTTTCTCGATCTGTGAAACCACTAAACTCCTTGTTTTGGAGTTGAATGTAAAGGGCCTGTGAGGGGCTGGGGATACAGCTCAGTGGAATAAGCGCCTGCCTAGCAAGCGCAGGGTCCTGAGTTCGATCCCCAGTACCGCAAAAAAAAAAAAAACAATAATAATAATAAAGGGCCTGTGAGTCAGGGAAGGAGTGAAACTTGAAAGCACATTTCTGAAATCCACTCTGAAAGCCTTGTTGTTTGCATTTTGTAAAGTCTGGGCACGTTGCTGCCCTGAGCCCTCCCATAGTTGAGCATCCACAAAGGCTGGGGGAAGAGACAGGTGGAAGGAAATCAAGTCTTTGTAGTTTGTGCCCAAAAGTGTCAAACTGAAAGACCTGTCAAAAACCTCCAAGCTTTCCCCTCAGACACATGGTTAACATACCCATCATGTTTTCCATACTGATGACTACCAATAACCTATCACATGACCCCTCCCTGCTCCATATGAATGTGTGCTGAACCTCTGTCTTGGGCCAATCTGCAGAACTTCCAAGGCACCTATCCCAGTGCCTGCTGGGAATTTCCCCAAGAAGTACAAGATTGCCCAGAACAATGGGTCCAATCTGAGTCCATAGCTTTCTCCCTCCTGATCCCCAACGCACCCTCCACCCATTTTGCAGCCTCAGCCCTTCCAGGATGTGGAGGTGAAGGGTAGACCTAAAGGAAGTTACTTCTGGCCAGGGACAGTGGCACCATCTCTGATTTCCCTACTCACTTTCCCAGGAGGTGCCTGTTCTAATAAACCACATGGCCAGGGCCACAGGAAGGCAAGTGTCCTGTGAGTGGAATTTCCTAAGGATTCAAGGAGCCTGTTATATTGCCTTGATATGGGACATATAACCATTTTCCATTTATGAACATTCGGGTTGTTTCCAAGTTATGATGTCATATTTAATAGCAGCGTTGCTGTGAGTGTGAGATGTAATGGAGGATAGGGCCATGTCCGCTTGTAGAAGTTCTCAGCATGGGCTGTACACCTTTCCAGTTTTACTAGCAGTTTCTAGATTGCTCCTGGAAGTTGGCCCAGTTCATGAGCCCTGGACCCGGAGAGGTATCTGCCCACACTCTCAGCAGCATTTGGTGTTTTCAGCTTGCTGTGATTTTACTAAGGAGATCTGTGTGTAGAGAGAGGTCAGTGATGCTGCTGGGGTCCATAACTCTGATGACCAGGGATCAGAACCTTGCAGATGTTTGTGAGGCATTCAGAACTTCTCTTGTGTGAACTTTTTGTTCATATTTGTGCAAATCACAATGTTTAAAAATTTTGATGAATTCTATTAATATTCTGGGTATTCATCAATCATTTAATCTTATTATAATTTGAAAATAAACTTGGTGTCTGTCAGGTCAACCCCCACTTTGGTGATCTTTTTCATATACTTTTGGTCTTAAGTTATTTTTTAACTCTAAAAAAAACTTAGAGCATAGGTATAATTCTGTTTGCTCACTTAGAAATGTTTTGGATTTGTACATTGATGTGGCCCCGTAAATCTGTGATTCTTCTCCCATAAATACGGGCCATCACATCATTAAGATTTCCTTTAGTATCTTCCACAGCAGCTTGTGCATTTTCTACGCAGCATTTGGTGAACACCTTGTTCCCTGTATTCCTGGGTTAGCAGTTGGTTTTGCTCCATCGTGAGTAGGGCGGGTCCCAACTCCTGTGCTATTTCACCTGCTTCTCATTGACACAAGTTCTGTTGTCCACTGAACACAATGACCATATTTTCAGAGGCTCCAATGAGCTTCCATTTGGTTGTGATGATTTCTAGATTAACCTACCAGGCTGAGTCTTGGTTTTATGTCTTTCAAAATAAATGTCAGGATAATAGTGTTTATATCTTAGAATGGTGCTGAATATTCAGTGAGATAATGCACATATAAGTAAGTATATATTTTGTGTACATGTATACATATTAATATTGTGTCTACAGGCATTCCTCCTTTACAACCCTGTTTAATGACTATTCAGACCTACAACCACGGCAGATTGTTTGGCCTTACAATCCAAATTTTTTTTGTACAGTTCTGTGTATCTGGTCAGTGCAGCCTCAGTGCTTTTTATGTACAGTATCCCTGGTTTATACAATACTGTATTTTTGCTGATTTATGTACAACACGGTGCTGTGGTTTTATGTTGTGTTGTGCATTACTGTACTGCATGTAATAGTTATGCAAATAAAAGCAAAGTGATCAAGTTGGAGTTTCTTTTGCCCATTTCTTTGTTCTGAGTACTGTAACATACATACCGTAAAGAACTCCTCATTTAGTGGACGATTTATGTAAGGACCTAGTCATGGGAACAGAACTGGATCATTAAGTGAGCAATGTGTGTGTTATAGTCACAACTCTTGGCATGTATGTGTGTAATGAGCATTCATTTGTCTTCTTTTTTTTTTCCACAGGTGAAAGGAGTAACAATTTTGGAGACATGTTATGTGCTAACTCACTTGTACATTCTCTTCCTGCCTATTGCCTTACTTTTTTGTTGTTGCTATTGTTGCTGAGACAAAGTACCCAACACTCAAAGTTAAAGAAGGAAAGGTTTCTTTGGCTCACAGTTTGTAGAGGTTTTGGTCCCTAATTCGCCGGCTGCAAGGCAGGGTGGCACAACAGACAGGCATTGCAGAGGAAAAGCAGCTCAAAGTGAGCAGAAGGTAGCAAAACAATCCGGGGACTTTAGCAGCTTTTTTCTGCCCCTCTGATACTCTGTTCAGACTACCAGGAGAAGGGCGGTGCCAAACCAATCAGTGGAGTGATTCAGTTATCACACACCCTTAATCTCAGCATCACACACTCTAGACTCAGCCACCTACGAAAACTTCCCACCTGAGACTGCCCTGGAGGGACATCTAGATGCAAACCATAACACTTATAATTCATATTTCTTTAGAACAACTGATCTATTTTACCTACTGATGTGTTGCGGGCCTTACAAAACAGGGGAGCATATGATAAATAAAGGACAAACACAAGAAATAAAGAATTTAAGCCTGCAGGGACTGAGGAAGGTCATCATTTTTTCTCAGCATGGCATTGAAAATAGGCAGCTACAGTGGCGCACCTCTGAAACCCCAGAACTTGGGAGGCTGAAAGGCAAGTTTGAGTCTCACTTAGGCAATTTAGCAAGACCATGTCTGAAAATGAAAAGTAAAATTGGCTTGGGCAGTAGCTCAGTATGAAGGCCCTGAGTTCAATCCCCAGTACCCGTCTAAAAACGTTATAAATGGAATTTTCTATTTTGACAAACTTACTTTTACCTTGCATCTTTCATCCCACTACACTGGGTCAGATTGTGTCCGACTACGTCAGCTCCTGGGAACCCTTCTCCCTGCACTGTTTCTGCTCCTCCCTAGCACTCTCTGTGTGTAACTTGTCAGCCTCCTGGACACAGGGTCTCTCGGGCGAGACTGCACACTCCCCAGGGTGCATCTTCAAGGTTCCCTGGGTGCCCCAAGCCTCTGGCCTCAGGGCCACCTGACCATGGCGCTTGCTCTTGGATGCTTGCTTGTTACAGGGTTGTAGGGTGCACCAAGTGACCACTTCCCACATTCCCCAGTGCCCCGGGTTTCTCACCTGTTCAGAAATACTCTCCAGTGATCCCCGTCATTCAGAGGTCCATGTCCAGGCTCACTCCATGGCCTGTGTGTCTTCCCTTGCTCACCTGGCTTCTTCTCAGCTTCCCCTGCTGATGGAACACGTGCACCAGTTCAGCATCTGCATGTTCCCTCCACGGCCTGGGGGTTTCTCCTGGCTCCAGCCTGGGGCCCTGCCTTTTCCATGTAGCACAGATGCTCCGCACCTCACACTGGAGCCACTGCTCCTTATCCTTTGCCAATGGGCCCCCCGTCCCCTTCGTGTCTCCTCAAGATGCCTCAGTGGCCGACAGCACAGGTGGCTCCGCCATCTCTCCAAAGGAATCAGCCACGCTGGTCGTTCAAGGAGTAAAGTAAAAGACAAAGGGAGACAGATGTTTGCAAAGGGAAGGAGGCCCAGAGCCCGAGGCAGTGTGAAAAAGGAACTAAGAGGTGTTACATACACGAGCAGCTCCTCGCAACGCACGTGATCGCTTGTACAGCAAACATGTACTAAGAAAAGTTGTAAAATGTGACTAAAACCCCAAAACAGCAGTTATCTAGCCTCTGGCAAACCATAAAGCGGTGACAGTCACTAAGCTTTGCACCCTGTAGAGGAACAGGTTTCCGAAGCACACAAAGGTGCTTTGAGTGTGCTCTACACACAGAGAGGGCCATGAGGCTTACTGGAACCCACAGGAAGTGAAGGGTGCTTTGTGGAGGAACCTTGGAATGATGACTGTGGATTGAGATCCACACTCTGGGGGAGGCAGCAGAGGCCAGTGTGCACCTCGGGAACTGTTTGTGCCGAGGACAAAGCCAGGATATCGGTATTTATTTTTCTTGTCCATCTGTCTCACATACATCATAGCTGTATATTTTCCCCTGGGGAAAGAAAAGAAAAACAGAAAGACAAACATGTTTCAGCCTCCAAATTACTTTAAGCTTGCGGGTGATTTTGACAGATTTGCGCTGATGGCGTGGCTGTGTCCTGTTTTCCATGCTGTTGCTTCTCTGCCTGTCACAGGAGTCAGTACTCGCCCCCTCCCAAGGCACGAAAAAGTGTTTTCATTTCTCTCTAGCATGTGATTGGTCTGCAAATTTAAAACTGTTCTCCAGATTCCCTCGGGGAGAATCTGTTTCATAAGTTTAGATACTATCAGTGAGGGAGCGAAGCCCTTTAATTGTTGATGTTGGTCAACAGCTAGGTTTTTCAACTAGTAACTCAACATACAAGGGAGTGAGAAAAGACTTCCTGCTCTAAGTGAATTATTTTTTTATAGAGAACATCTAAACATTCACACTGCAGTCACACTGCCATTCATTTATGGTAAAACTGTGTTTTATATTTTTTGTGGCAAAAATAAGTAAACACTTAACAATGGAATCTTAAAATGTACCGAAGCATTTTGCAAAGGATTTGATTATTTACAGGGCTCCCCGCCCCCAACTTCGTAACAGCAAAATGAATGCGGACAAACTTCAGAGGCCTTAGGCGACAGCCATTGTTTCACAAGAAAATCTGTGTGTGCAGCATCACCCCCCACGCCACACCATGTGTAAATAATAACAAGAGGCTATATTTGGAAGCTGAAATGCTTCCATCTGTACTGGCGCTGGGGCCTTCCTCCCAACATGGAACGCAGGACGTGCATCTTTTCCTGTGCAAAGCTGTTCCCGGTGTGCAGACAGAGCTCGAGGTTCAAGCCTTGAGAATGTGCAAGTAAAAATAGTGTCCAGAAAGACAGAATGTTGCGGCGGGATTTTTCTCCTGATAGCATTTGTACAGCCCCCCGCTCCGCCCCCCTACCCCACAGCCTGTCCGCCAGTGGGAACAGAGCCAAGGCCACCCTAGGGGGACCAGTTCGGCTCTGAGGGTTGCAACTTATGCCCCATCACCAGGGCTGGGCACTAGGCCTGCAGCAACGGTGAAAGCCAAAATAGTTTCTCCAGGTGGCTGCTAGAAAGACCCTGTTTCCCATCCCTTTAATCCAGCCCTCTTTCCCCTTCCAGCCTCTTCCTCCTATTTATTGCTCCTCCCTGCCCCTCCTTCTTCTTCTCCTTCCTCCTCCCCCTCCTCCTCCTCCCCCGTTCTGCCCCTGTTCCTCTTCTTCCTCCTTCTCCTCACCTTCCTCATCTCTTCCTTCTCTCCATCTCCCTCTTCTCTCTCTTCTCCTCAATCTTTTTCACCCTTCGCCTCTTCCTTTCTTCCTCCTCTTTCTTCTGTCTCCTCTCCTTTCTTTTTTCTTCTCCCCACCTGCCGTGCTATCGTGCAAAGCATCAGACACACCACCCATAGACAAATAGACCGTGACCAGAACACGCAGAACAGCCCAACTCTGTTGTACAGTTTGCAGCCACCAGCCCGGCATGCCAGCCTGCTCCCCCTCGGTCAGACATACAGGAAGTCACACCGCTGTCTTTAGCAAGAGATCCAAGAGCCGAACAATGATGCCTATAACTGGACCCAACTAACCAGAACTTGATTAATCACTCACAGCTCCCCCAATTTTGTCCCTGCCTCCAATTGAAGACCAACCGGAGAAGAGCCAGGCATGCTCTCTAGCTGATAGCACAGAGACCAGACTCAAAGCTTTCACAGGCTGAGCTTCCCCAACGTCCCTGAGGTGCCCCTGGGGCCTCCTTGTCAACCCTTCCTCCTCCCTGGGAGCCTCAGTCCCAGGCACCCTCTGGTGGCTGGCTTCTTTGTAGCAGCAAGCTCTGCACAAACAGGCTTTCCGTTCTCACCTGGGTGACCTTCACAGTTTCCATGAAAGCAACAGATCTGCTTTCATGTGTATTAAGAGAATACCCATCAAGGCTGGGCTTCACAGGATCCCACAGAATTAGAAAGACCCCTTTGGAAGGTTCCCTATCTCAGGTCCAGACTGGCAAACTCAAGAGTGCCTTTCAGCTACCGTATACACATGTATGCAAATGTCACCGTGTAGCCCAGTATTCTGTGTAATTAATATGAAATTATTTACAAAAGCACCCTTCATCCTTTGTTCAACTCACATTTTGGTTTCTATCACTCACAGCTCAAAAATCTACAGTCAATGGAGAACTTGAAATTGGGACTTTAAAGTCAACGTGGAGCTTGAAGTTGGGGTGCTCACAACAGAAGCTCTAAAGTGTCAAGCTGACCGAATGAGGGGGGAGACTAGGCGACAGGGGGACATGTGATTATGAGCCAGGAAATCGATTAAACCACTGCAGTAGGTGTCAAACAGAAATGTGGTGGGCAGATGCAGGATGCTGAGTGAAGGAAACAGAGGCCATCCCACACACTGAGGACTTGATGTATACAGGCCATTGCAGCAGAGAACACATGGGCTTGCACAAAGGACTTCCTGGAGTTTAAGGTGGGCAAACCAGGGCATTTCCAGTAAGTCATATGAGGTGGGGCTGATTTGGGATTAGATGAGGGCAGACAAAGGGGATTCTGTGTGCACAGGGACTCAGATAAAGCTTGACATGGTCATCAGCATGCATAGACTGCGCTCTTCACTAAAAACATGTAAAGAACCCAGGCTTGCGCCTAAGCTGTGGGGTGAAGGTGGGTCTAGAGGTAGGAAGGAAAGTTGGACCGTGCTTGCCTGTAGATGTGCCTGCAAAGGAGGACAGAAAAGCAAGCAAACTTCGGGATCTGTGAGATGCAATGGTGGATGCCAAGTAAGAGGCTCTGCTAGGAGAGCGGGTGAGTGGAATGTTTCGCAGAGCAAAGCCTGACTTGAGACAAATATGACCCCCTAGCCAGCACATCTTACTAAGCAGCCTCACTTTGGGAAGATGCAGCTTCCTTTTTCAGATTCCAGGGTCCTTTTTCTCCCTAAATCTCTCAAAGCTGAAACTGGAAGTCAGTGGAATCTTTAAAAAAAAAATTCTCGAGGACACATAGCAACAGCTTGTTGCTAAGAGACAGATATTCCCAGACTCAAAGGGAAGAACCGACAAGATCTCTGGTGGAGGAGAAGAAAGTGTTAAGCATTTTCAAGGATGCAAGTTGCAGAGAAATTCTAGCCTTACCTTGGGTAACTTCTAAGGCAGCACCAGCCCGACACCTGGTCGGCCCATGTGCAGCAGGGAGACTCAGAGTGAGACAGGAGAACCCATAAGGAGTATCGGACACCTCACCTGGGCTGCGTCAGGAGTCATCACCCTGTTGAGGGCAGGGCCAGCCACACAGGCCACGGGGCGGGGGAGCTTCTAGAGCAAACAGAACCTGTTGTGTCAGACTGAGGCTGTCTTCTCCTACCGCCTTTTCCTTCAACCCCATTCCGAGCTGGGGCCCACAGGGCAGGATTTATATTCAGAACAGAACAAGGCAGATGGATGCATAGGAGCCACAGAGTGTGGAGTTGGTTTTGGGTGCCGTAACTGGACAAGGTTTCCCCTTCGGTGGTGAAACCGGGAGTATCCATGTGGAGGTGAACATTTTCATTGTGAACTAAAGAGAGAAACACACATATCTGAAGGCTGGGTCTGTGATATGGCTGTGCAGTGTATCAGAGCCATGAATGCCAGGCGTCTGGGCACCTATGGCAGCAGCTGTGCATATCGGAGAGTTCTAAACACGCAGCCCCGTACTCACAGCCCAGGAACGCTCGGAGGTCCCTGTGAGAGGCGGCACAAAAGGACAGATGGATAAAGTCTCACAAGGAATTGGAAAGGAAGATTTCCGGACACTGGGAAATTATCATTCACTCTGCACAAATAAATAAAAGGCGGCCTCTCTTCTTGAGAAAGGGGGTTGCACAGACACGAGCACTAACACTGATAACAGTTACTGAAACTCCCCAGCCTAGAAAGAAGCCAGCACACAGAAGCCCAGCCAGAATCCTCCAGCAAGCAGAGAGCTGTGGCCTTGAGAACGCCACACCTGAACTTGGGGTGTCAGCTGCAGGAAATCATAAAATTTAAGCTATAAGAAGCTTTCTACTTCTTATAGCTTAAATATCCCCGAAGTCCCTCTCGTAGGCTTCTTGCTGTTTAACACTGTGTTCTCCTTGCGAGCTCTAAGCTCTCTGAATGCCATGGATTTCTTTCGTATTTGTACTCTACACATCACCAAGCAATGTAGTAAGACTTTGATAAAGGGCTTTTCTAGGTGAGTACTAGTTCAAATGGTAATGTTTGTTGAACAGTATAAATTATAAAATGTATTCATGCTTAGTAAAGCTTAATAAAAATGATGTTGGGAGATACTCACACAGCTGCCAGCATAGGGTCACATACTCATTTCCAAATCCCACTCCTGACAGCAACATGTAACAGAGCACCTGCTCAGGGACTCTGTGGGAGGGAAAGGGGAGAAGGGGTGGTTGTGAGCTTTGTGGTAGCACCATAGCCATGCACTCTGGGGACTGCGAAGATTTCCATTCACAGGAAGGCTTAGAACAACCCTGCAATTGTTGCAAGGTCAGACAAACTATGGAAAGGTCGACATTAAAATGCAGGTCATCTCACAACAGAACATGCCCCACAGCTGAGCGGACACTATTCTGCTGCCCTCAAGCAAACATACAGCAATGGAGTGTCACAAGCAGGAATAGGAGGATGCTCTTCTCCTTCCCGGGCAGCATCACTGAACTGCTCTCACTTGCCACAAACCAAGCTTCACGGCACTAGGGGAGCCTCTGAAGATTCTACACATAGGAAATCCAGACGGAAAAAATGGATAAGAAGGCTTTGTATGCATTCTTTCTGCATATTTTAAGGAAAAAAGTTATCCCACTAGTTGGAGCATCCTCCTGCAACTCCTGATTTGAACATGACCTTTGCTGTTACTAAGGCCCCACCCCCACCACACCCACACCCATCTCTGATGCAGTGTGTCCCTCGGTGGTCCTAGAAGGGCCTCTAACTTAGGAAGTATCTACATTCAGTGGGCAACTGAGATAACTGGAATTATAAAAGTGCCTTGTATTCTTTTTCTATTTTAAAGAGAATAAAAAAATTTTTAAAAACATTAAAGATGTTGCAAAATTTCCAAACAAGATGATAGGAAATCAACAACAGTTGTTATGTTGCATATCATTATCTTCAAAGTAGCACCATAGCCATGCACTCTGGGGACTGCAAAGATTTGCAGATATTGGCATGCAAACTTGATCAAAAATTAAGAATTAACTGTCCCATGCCTTGTATTCTGCTCAAAGTCTCAGGTCAGCTGGACAATGGAGCAGACCAAGGGCTCATAAACCAACCCCGAGTCTTCATCTTTCCTAACAACTCATGCTTTTCATTAGTTACTATTTTTAGCCCGGAAAGATGGAGCAAACCCACGGTCCCAGCTGCTGGGGACTGGGTTGAGTTCCAGCAGGAGGACTGCTTGGGCTCAGGAATTCTAGCATAGGCTGAGAAACCCAGCAAGACCCTGTCTCAAAAGAAAAAATAACTTGGAGGGGAGGTGAGTAGAAAAAGAAAGAATGGGAGGGGAAAACTTGCAAAAGCCAAGATTTGGAAAGTCCAGGGAGGGAGGGGAGGAGTAGGAGATGAAAAACAAAGAAGAATTAGAATGTGTTATGTGCATGTACCAGCTTCCCATAATGAATATAATCATTGTGTCCTGTAAGTATATACTGGTACAATATAAAAAAAAAGACTAAACAAATAAACAAAACACACGATTCAGTTTCAAAATAATTTTAATTTTAGAAGAGTTTTAGGCTTACAGAAAAATTGAGAAGAAAGTGTAGAGAATTCCACGTAATCATAACCTTGACCCAGTTTTCTTTACTATTACCTTCTTGCTTTTATGATATATTTGCTTCAGGGAGTGTACCAAAATCAATGCACTACTATGTACTAAACTTGGTACATTATTCTGAGTCCCTTAGCTTCTGTCTAATTTCTTTTTCTGACCCAGGATCCCATCCAAGGAACCAAGTTACCTACTGTTGTTAGCACCAAATTACTTACTGTCGTTATGTTTCCTTAGGCTCCTCTTGACAGTATAAATTTCTCATACTTTTCTTTTTGGGGGTAACATTGACATTGTAGAGAAGTCTGTGGAATTGTTTTATTGTTTTAATTGTTTTAACAAGGTTCTCCTATTAGAACTTGCCTGATGATTTTCTCCTAACTAAGCAAGGGTCATGAGTTTTGGAGTAGACACCACAGGGATAAAGTACCTTCTTCACCATATCATATCCCACACATAAACTCTCCACATGATCTGTCAGTGTTGATGCTGCCTTGGTCACCTGGCAGAAATAGTTTGTCAAGTCTCTTTACTCTCAGGTTACTTTGCTTCCCTATTTCCAATCTGTACTTTTTGAAAAGTGTAGCCAACCCTTTCAGTCTGTCAGCCAACAATTAGAGTAGGGCTTTGTGCTTCCCTCTGGAGGTGGTATATCTGCATAAATCTCATGGAGTTCTTTGGTGTGATTTCTTTGCTCCTCTGATCAGTCAGATTTCCATCACTGCAACAAAATACCTCAGGCAACGAACTTCTAGGGAGAGAAGCTTCATTCTCACAGTTTGAAGGTTTCAGTCCATGGTCACTGGTCTGTTGTTTTGAAGATGTGAGAACACAGACATCATGGTGAGGAGCATGAGATGTGCAACCTGCTCATGCTGTGGCACTGGGAGACACAGAGGCAGAGACAGAGACAGAGGCAGAGACAGAGACAGAGACAGACTGAACCCCAGTGTCACCTCCAGCAGCACACTCCCAGTGACCCCGCTTCCCTTAGCAGGCTGCACCTTCTAAAGCTGTGGTGGCGAAACTTTCCAACCTTTCAGTGATAGAAACAGCCCACTGTGGCACATGTGTCAGAAAGGTTCCCCACATGGGTATTTCAGGGACATTCAATATCCAAACTACAGTTTTTTCCATTTATTTCTTTATCTAATCACTTATTAAAAATCAGTATCAATTATGGATATTTGTTTTATACTTTGGGTTCCAATGTAGTATTAATTTATGTATTTTGTGGCTGAGTTTTCCCATGGCATCCCGCAGAGACCCTTTTAGCTGTGTTCCCTGGACATACTGATTTCAGTGCAAGCTGCTGACCTGTCTATGTTTGGAAAAGTCCCTCATTTCTTGGCACCACAAGCTTTTCCAGGCATCTGTGATATTCTCGTCTTAGTCCTATAAACAGCCATTTGGGATTAGAAATCAATACCTGAGCTGTATTATTACCATGATACCCTTGATTATAGACCTTTGTGTCTGACTGTACAGGAAAATGCATGGGTGTGAATCACCATGCATGCATGTACACACATCTCTGGATATGTCTATAAATACATATCTATGTCTAGACTAAGCCAAATGTGAGTTCATACTGAAATCTCCAACTCTAATTAACTAGAACATGAATCATTCTGGCCACCACTGCTTGATTTCTGCAAATTCTCCCTCCAACAAGGACAAATCCAGTTTTGATCAACCACCACCCACTTACTTCGTGGTTCAGCTGTAGTGCACGTATGTAGTTTCTTGACACTCACAGAACTTAGATGCAGTTTCTTCTGCCTGTAGTGATAGACTCCACCCATTTGTATATGCTCCCTGCAAAATGAGCATGTTTGATTCCTACTCTGCTGAGAGTAGCTATGAAAATATCATGAATAAGTGTCGGTCTGGGTCAGACTCATGTTCATGTGGTCGTGTTGCTTTTCTTCTTTGTCTTTTCAATACAGTGAATGATAGTGGTTGATGTTGGCGTGTTATACCAGACTGAATATGTTATTCATCCCATTCAACTGTGGTGTATAATGTTTTCTATACTTTCATGGATTTATGTTGCTCATTTTAGTTTTGAAAAGATATTGGCAATGCAGTGTGGTGGTACATGCCTGTAATCCTAGCTACTTGAGCAACTCAAGCAGAAGGACTTCATGTTCCAGGCCACCTTGAGCAATTTAGAAAGACACCACACCAAGAAACAAAACTCTAGTGGCAAACAAACAAACAAAAAAGGGAAGTCATTGGTCTGTAGTTCAATTTCCTTTAGTGTTGTATCTGGTTTCCTTACTCAGCTAATGATGTTCTCATTAAGTGAGTTGAGAACTACTTCTGCTGTTTTCTGGGAGATATTGTAGAGGATTAGTATCATTTTTCCCTTCAGTATTTGGTGAATTCACCAATGGGAACAACCAAGTTAGTGTTGGGTGCTATTGTGCCCAATCAGGGAGGTCAATTATTATTGATTCAGTTTCTTTATCAGATATTGGCCTATATAGATGAACTATTTTCCTTGTGCAAATTTTGGAACTTGTGCCTTTCAAAGGAGTAATCCAGTGATCCAAGGGATGAAACTCTGTAATTCTATATATCTTTATTGTATCTTTGACATCTGTAGAAAGCACTGTAATGACTTCTTTTTGGCTTCTGACATTGGTAGTTTGTATTGCCTATTACCTCAACGCATCTGTCTGGGAATGTGTCAGTTTCACTAATCTTTTTAAATAACTAGTTTTGAGTGTGCTGATGTTCTTAATAGATAAGCTGCCTTTAATTTCATTGACTTCTGCTCTTTCATTATTTACCTTTCTCTTTGCTTTACATTAAATTTCTATTCTTTAATTTCCAAAGCTTCTTTTACTTTTTTCACCATATATATTTCATAATGTACATGTTTAAAACTATCGATGTTTTACTTTTAAGCATTACTTTCACTGCATACAATCAGTTTTGATAGGTTGTAGTTTTACTTTCGGATAGTTCAAAACACAATGGTGTCTCTTGAGACTTCTATGACCCATGTGTTATTTAGAAATGTGCTGCTTGATCTCCAAGTATTTGCATATTTTCCTACTATCTCACTGTAACTGGTTTCTAGTTAATTTTGTTGTGGCCTAAGATCACACTTTGTCTAATTTCTCCATTATGCATTTGTGCTGTGTTTCATGTCCTCATCACTATTTTTGGCTGGGGAAAGGGGATCTGTGAGCATCACAGGGCTCTGTATTCTGCAGGTCAGCTAAGAAATCATTGATAGTCCTCTTCAGTTTGACTGCTTAATCTTCCAAATATCACTATCACTTTTTTTGCTGCATATTCTGCTTAGATTTCAAAAGCTGGCAATTGAGATAATTAATCACAGACATTTTCCTCATTTTGAACATATACATTTCATAATATATACATCTAAAGCTATAAATCTGTGCACTGAGGAGTTTATATGGTTTCTTGGAGAACTGACCCCTTTATCGTTATGCCATGCTTGCTTCATAATCTTATGATTAAATTTCAGATTTACTGTATCCACGTTCCTGAGTTCAGATCAACACTAATGTTCCTCACTTTTGATCTCTACCCCCTAAAGGAAACATGATGGCTGGAGGAGGTCAGAAGTGCTTGAATTCCATGTACTCAAGTGAGAAAGTTTCTGTCAAAGCCTTTTTCACCAGATCATCCTTTTTAACAAGATGCTTTGAGTTTTTTCATAATAGTGATTCACCTTGCCTCCTGCTAGACAAGGGTGAGTAGTTTCTCTGCTCTTCGCTATGTGGGGCTGGTGAGATTACTAAAGGCATAGCCATGAAACACTTGAGGATGTAGGAAATCTTAACTGTGGCTTTGGGAACGTCCCACTCTAAAACCAATCCTTGCCCCTCCCCCCGCCAGGGTGGAAGCTACACTGAGCCCTGGTAAGCTTCAGAGGCCTAAGTGACTACACCCTGCCTCCTGCACACCATCACAGGAGCCAAGCTGACCCCCAGACACCTTCCGGAGCCTTGATGAGCCATGGCCCAGCCACACACACCACCGTAAGTGTGATGCTGAGCCACTGGGAACCTTGTGATCTTCAAAATGAAAAAATAATCTCAGCGTTGCACCTCACCCAGAACAAGTCCAGGAGAAATCCACATAGAAAAAAAAAAAATCCACATAGAAGAGCTTAGAAGTCACATACCTGAAATTTCTGAAATGATCACAACTGAAGCAAAGAAAACAACTCCATCAGGCAATAGAGGAAATAAGATCAGAAATAGTTGCTCAGGTTAAAAAAAGAAATGAGAACAATAATGAAAAATTGTTCAACACATCTAAGGACACAGATGAAAAACAGAGGAGCATAGAAAAATGTTGGAAATCTTGAATGAAAAATATAGGAAAGAATTAGAATGCATGAAACAGATGGAAATTAAAAATTCCATTAAACGGGGGCAAAACCACTTGAATGAAGCTGAAGGTAGACTTTCAGATCTTGAAGACAGCATTACAGCTAATGGCTGTGAGACATCTCTTAAAAATAACAAGGGGACCAGGGATATAGCTCAGAAGCACAAATGCCTGCCTGGCAAGCACAAAGTCCTGAGTTTGATTCCTGGTACAAAAATAAAACAAAACAAAACAAACAAACAAAAAAACCCCAAGGAACCAGGAAATTACAATTCAACAGCTGCAAGATGATGCAAAGAAAAGCAATGTAAGATTAATAGGTGTCAACAAAACAGCAGGAATCAACACAAATGACATAAAAAGACAATTTGCCAAAGTAATAGCAGAAAATTTTCCAAGCATGGAAAAAGAATTGGACATACAGAAAAGTGAAGGCTAGTTACTCATAACCAAAATAAATCTACACCCAGACATATAATAATCAAGATTCCAGAAATTCAGTAAAAAGCCAGAATATTAAAAGCTGTTAGAGAAAAGAAGCAGATTACCTATAAAGGAAAACTCATCAGAATCATGGCAAATTTCTCAACACAAATCACCAAGTCAAGAAGAGCTTGGAGTGAAGTATTTCAGATCCTGAAAGAAAACAACTTCCAAACCAGATTGATGTTACTTGTAAAACTACCCTTCAAAATTAATGGAGAAATAAAATATTTCTACAACAAAGAACAACTGAAGAATTCATGAGCTCCAAACCAACCCAACAAAGAGTACTAAAAGATATTATAGAAAGAGATAGAAATGACCACAATTTCAAGAACAACAATAGAAAGGAACCACAAAGTAAAGCAAGCAATTAAACAGCGTAAAAATGTAGGGAACCAACAGCAGGAAAATAAAATGACAAACATAAGCCAATACACATCAGTTATAACCATTAATGTAAGAGTCTCATGCTCTACCAACTGAGCTAGCCGGGCACTATAACCATTAATGTAAACGGCCTCAACACACCAGTCAAAAGAAGCACACTGGCAGATTGGATCAAGAAACAAAGCTCAACAATATCCTATAAACAAGAAACACGTTTAACTCAAAAGGAAATTCATAAACTGAAAGTCAAAGGATGAAAAACAATACTCCATGCCACAGGAACCTCCCAAAAAAGCAAGAGTAGCTACTCTGCAGACAATGTGAACTTCAAGCCAAGAATGATCCAAAGAGATAAAGAAGGTCACTACATATTTGTTAGGGGAAAACTTCAAGAAAAGATAGCAATCATAAATATCTATGCACCATATACAGGTGTACCCAATTATATAAGAAAAACTTTAGCAGATATAAAAAATCAAATAAGCAGTAACAAAATCATAACAGAGGACTTTAACATCCCATTGTCACAAAGAGATAAATCAACTAGACAAAAAATCAGCAAAGAAATAAGATAACTAACTAAATTTGTGAACAAATGGACTTAGTCGACCTTTATAGAGTGTTCCACCCAACAATATCAGAATACATATTCTTCCCAGCTGCAAATGGAATGTTCTCTAAAGTAGACCATATACTGAACCACAGAACATGCTTCAGTAAATGCAAAAGAATTGAAGTGATCCCATGCATAATATCTGACCTTAGTGAAATGAAATTAGAAATTAATGACAAAAGAAACAGCAGAAACTCCATAAACACATGTAATTTAAACACTACCCTCCTAAACCACCAATGGGTTACAAATTAAATAAAGGAAGAAATTAAACAACATCTACAACTACATGAGAAAGCAGACACAACATACTGCAATCTATGGGATGCAATGAAAGCCATCCTAAAAAGGAAATTTATAGCAGTGAATTCTCAACTCAGGAAAACAGAATGAGCACAAATAAACAATCTAATATTATACCTCAAGCTTCTAGAAAAAGAAGAGCAAGGCAAACCCAAAGCCCATAGAAGAGAGGAAATTATAAAGATCAGAGCAGAAATTAACACAAAGGAAACCAGGAAAATAATACCAAGAATTAATGAATTGCAGAGTTGGTTCTTTGAAAAATAAATAAAATTGATAAACCCTTAGCCAACTTCATCAAAAAAAGGAAAGAAAAGACTCAAATTCATGCACTGAACAATGAAAGGGTGAAGTTACTACAGACCTTGTGGAAATTCAGAAGATCACCAATACCTACTTCAAAAATCTTTACTCTCATAGTATGGAAAGCACAGAAGAAATGGACAGATTCCTAGATACATATGAATTACCAAAATAAGTCAATATGATATAAAAATTCTCAATAGGCCAATATCAGTTAATGAGATTCAAAAGTAATTAAAAACTTACGAACAAAGAAAAGCATAGATCCTGATAGATTCACAGCTCAGTTCTACAAGAAATTTAGAGAAGATTTAACACCAATTCTTCTCCAGCTCTTAATGAAATTGAACAGGAAGGAGTTCCCCCTAGCTCATTTCTAGAGGCAGGTAATACCTGACACCAAAGCCAGAGAAAGATCCAACCAAAAGAGACAACTACAAGCCAGTCTCCCTAGTGAACATAGATGCAAACATTCTCAGTAAAATACTAGCTAATAGAATGCAGCAAATCATCAAGAAGATTATAGATCATGACCAAGTGGGATTCAACCAGGAATGCAGGGATGGTCCAATATATGCAAATCAACTAATGTAATTGTCTTGGTTACTTTTCTCTCATTGCTGAGACAAAATACCCAACACCCAAAATGAAGGAAGGAAAGGTTTATTTAGCTTACAGTTTGTGGAGGTTTCAGTCCATATTTGGCTGGTTCTGAGGCAGAGTGGCATATGGCAGAGGGCAAACTATTCAGGGCAGCAGAGCACAGCAAAACCAACCAGCCAAAGGGAAGAATGGCTGCAAACAGCCTCCTTTTCTCCCCTACATTGTAAACAGCCTACCCCCACCCAGGGGTCGTGAACCTCTCACACAAACTCCATGCCCTCCTCTTCCACAGGCTCAGGATGTTTACAAAGTAAGCACCCCAGGTTCCTCCTGAGTCACTCAGCTAAACCTCTAGCTTCCCCAAGTTAACACAATGTATCAACCATAACAGTAATATACCATATCAATAGAGCCGAAGACAAAAATCACATAATCGTCTCAGTGGATGCAGAAAAAGCTCTTGTTATATTCTTTTTTTAATTTTAAAAATTAAAAAACTGACAAAACAACAATGAAGGCAAAATAAAAACAACACAAAAACAACAAAAATGATACATGACCTCAAGACAAAAATGATAGAAATTTACAATGGTTGCTAAATTACACATTGTTATCTTCAATGAAGTTGCTCAGCCCATTAGACATAAGAATGTAAGATTGATCAAACAAAGACAGTAACAAGTAAAAAAAAAAAAGGAACAATAATTTAAAAAAAAACATTAGAAATGATGCAGAGCTTCACCATACAAAATGGTAGGAGTTTGACAATAGTTCTTATACTGCATGTTGTTTTCAGATCAGTCATTCTAATTACAAATTCAAGCATGCAAAATTCGTCAAGAAAAAGCTTTTGATAAAGTTCAATATACATTCCTGATGAAAAACCCTACAGAAAATAGGAATAGATGGTCTTACCTCACTCTGATAAAAACCATCTATGACAAACCAACAGTCAACATCATACTAAATGTACAAAAAAGGAAAGTTTTCACCTCAAGATCAGGAACAAGACAATGATGTCCACTCCCACTACTCCTATTCAATATAGTTCTGGAAATATTAGCTAAAGTGATTAGATGAGAGAGAGAAATAAAAGGAATCAAGATAGAAAAGGAAGAAGTGAAATTATCATTATTCACAGAAGACATGATACTCTATATAGAAGAGTCCAAAAAATACCAAAATGCTTATAGATTTAACAACCCAATTCAGTAGCATAGCTGAATACAAAGTCAACAATCAAAAATCTATAGCATTCCTGTTCACAAACAACAAACAGACTGAGAGAGAAATTAGGGAACCCACAGCTTTTACAACAGCACACAAAAAAATTAAATACTTAGGAATCAACCTAACAAAGGAAGTAAAATATCTATGCAGTGAAAATTACAGTGCTCTGAAAAAAGAGATCAAAGAGGATTTCAGAAAATGGAAGAACTAACATTGTGAAAAAGGCCTTACTACCAAAATTATTGTACAGATTCAAAGCAATCCCAATTAAATAACGTTAGTATACTTCACAGATCTAGAGAAAATATTCCAAAAATTAATCTGGAACCAGAAGAGACCTAGAATAGCCAAAGCAGTCCTGGGCCACAAAGGGAAGGCAAGAGGCATCACAGTTCCTGACTTGAAAACACACTACAAAGCTACTGTGATAAATCAGGATGGTACTGGCAAAAACAAAAAAGACCAGAGAACCAATGGAACAGATGAGAAGATGCAGACAGAACTACAAACACACTCAGCTACCTTACCTTTGACAAAGGGACCAAACATGTTCACTGGGATAAAGATAGCCTCTTTGATAAGTGGTGTTGGAAAAACTTGCTTTCTACATGCTGAAGACTAAAGCTAGACTCATATGTATCACCATGCACTAAACTAAAGTCAAAATAGATCATAGCTCTAAATATTAACACAGAAACACTAAATATACAGGAAGAGAAAGTAGGTAGAAATCTTGAAGACATCAGGGTAGGCAGAGAGTTCATGAACAAAACCAAACTGCACAGGAAATACTTCAAAGAATCAACAACTGGGATCTCATCCTATTGAGAAGTTTTTGTACATCAAAAGAAAGCACTACCAAGGTAAAAAGAAAACCTATGATTGGGAAAAAATTTTAGCCAACTCTTCATCAGACAAAGGACTTCTATCTACAACATACAAAGAATAAAAAAATCAGACCCCCCCAATTCAAAGTCCCAATCCAAAAATGGGCATCTGAGATGAATACACACTTTTCAAATGAAGAAATACAAATGGCAAGTAAATGTTCAACATCATTGGTCATTCAAGAAATGCAAGTTAAAACAACACTGAGATTCCAACTCACCCCAGAAAGAATTGCTATCATCAAGAAATCAAACAATAACAAATTCTTCAAGGGCTGTGGGGAAAAAGGAATGCTTCCCCACTGTTGGTGAGAGTGTAGACTGGTGCAAACACTATGGAAATCAGTGTGCAGACTCCTCACAAAACTACGAGTAGAGGTCCCACTTGACCCAGCTATTCACCATCTGGGTATTTTTCCAGAAGAATTGAAAATACCATACCACAGCGACATATGTGCACCCATATTTATAGCAGCGCAATTTGTCATAGCTAAATCTTGGAAACAATCCAAATGCCCATCAACTGAGGAATGGATAAAAAAGATGTAGTGTTTTTATACAATGGAGTATTACTCAGCTATTAAAAAGGATAAACTTGAGGCCTTCGTAGGTAAATGGATGCAACTAGAGACCATACTCTTAAGTGAAATAAATCAGACATGTATACATAAATATCATATCATCTCCCTAGTATAATAACCTGAAAGAGTAAATAACACCCAAAAGGTACAATAGATAGTGTGAAAAAGAAAGAAATTACTCAAAGGAAAGGAACAAGTGGGATGAGGCAAAGGAGAAAAGAAGGAAGAAGGGAGGGAAAATATATATCTATATTCAAGAGAATCTGGGATAATTGTAATGGTCATGTCTGTTGGTTTATTGAAGGGAACAGTTAATGCTTAAATATTTTTCTTGACAAATTTTGCATGCTTATGTCTGGTAACATGAACAGGTAATCTGAAGACACCAGTATGCAATATAACAACCATTGTTGAATTCCTACCATCTTCTTTCGTGAATCTCTGTGTCATTTCTAACGTTTGTTATTACTTTTTATTCTCTTTAATTGTTTGCTCCATCTTGCCTCCTTACATCTGGTAACCTGAGCAACCTCAATGAAGATAATACTTTGTGACATAAAAACCACTGTTAATTCCTATTGTTTTGAAATCCTGTATCATTTTTATTGTTTTTGTGTTGTTTTGTTTTGGTCTTTCTTGAGTTTTTTTTTTCTCCTTAAAATAAAAAAATAGATAAAAAATAAAACCAATCCTCATCTGGCCCAACAATCTGTCAAATTCCTGTTTATGTGTTAGCCTAATGGGTTTATGGGCTACCAGGTCAGCAGTTTCAGTTGTGATTCTCTCTTCACCTGTCAAGCTCAAGCTGGCAGCTCGCTCTGCTGCCTGGATTCTCTGATGTGTGTGAGCCGTCGCTAATGTTTCATTGGTTCAGCTCTTTTTGTCAGTACAAGAGCAATGACTCTGGTGCTCTGTGAACATCAGGGCCAAAACCCAGATAATAACATTTTCAAGTTTGGCTTTTCCCTCACTTTTGCAGGATGTGATGCTCATAATTCTGAGCTCCTTACTGCCACTTTGTGTGAAGTAACCCTCTCTCTCCATTGATTACTGATGGATCTTTATCTGTGATTCACTGGGACCACAGTCCAGGAGATCAAAGGCCGAAGAAGTGTGTCCAAAAATCACACAATAAAAATCAAACTCCTTATGAATACCTTTTTTGCAATACAAATGGTTTATTTGCAATGTCTAATTTTAATATGAAAATAAAATCTAAAGTGTGGTTGTATTTAGGCTGAATTAAATTGGCCAAATACTGGTAGATACTCTCAGCATTGAAACCACATTTCAACTGCTCATGATAAATCTTAAAACCATTTTTAAAACATGTATTAATTTTCCATAGCTGACATGACCACATAACAAAAAACATATACAGACAAGAAATAAATCTGCAGGAAAGGGTTATAATTATTTTCCCATAGTTTGGGTTTTCCACATGGGAGATTAAACAATGAATAGGCAAGAGAAAAGAATGTTACTAAGAAATCCATCAAAATCACGTGCCTCATAATTCATTCATTGCGGTTTGTGTTATGAAATCGGAGGTTAAGAGCGTGTTAAAATGATAACTGAGGAATACATTTGTAAATGTATATTTATATCTTATTTATTTTCTAACCAAAGGGCCTTCTCAGATCACAGTGAGAAAAGCCCCACAGATTAAATATCTTGTTTTCAAATTCACATAACGTGCTTAAAATATTGTTTCACACAAGTATTAAAGGCTATGAAGAAACACGAACAAAATAAAATGTAGCTTGGAAGATAAAACCTGCTTACATCAGAGGGTATACTTTTCGGAAACCGTCTTTCCCTCCTTGGATTTTGATTTCCTACATACATGACGCAAGGCTACAGGGGCCTGGTTTGCAAACTCCTTTGTAACTTTTACAGCCTGTGGTTCTATAATTAAAATCATCATGACATAAATAAGTGATAAATGAACATCAATTAGAGAAAAACCGGTTTTTAATAGGATGACAAACTTCAAGGGGAATGTAATTAATACAGTATCTTTAGAAGAGAGTGGGCGATCACGCCTACATTTGAATGTGAACATTTCCTAACTCTGGGGAACCCCCTTCCAGCAGGCAGGAGCCCAAGAGAAACACATCACAGCTGCACCAAGAGACATGAAAACAAAAATGTTATTTCTAACAGCCTAGCCTCAGAATCAACCTGGATGTCTATAGACGTTTACGGTGTGAACACAGACACTGAGTATATTTATACAATGGGAGGGTGAGGGGTTATGGTTTGGAGTAATTTAGATGGGAATCACAGACATCATATTAAGTAAAAGGATGAACATAAAATAATAATGCATCCTGCATTACTCACTTGAAATGAAGTTTAAAAAGAAGCAAGCCTGAACAACCGTGACACAACTTAGGGCAGAAGGAGGAGAGAACGGGGGGGCGCAGGGAGGGTTCTGGGCTCGGTGTTCTCCATGTTTGATCTCAGCGACAACTACACAGGGGTTTCTCTGTGATGACTTATTGATCTGTACATTGAAGGTTATTTATTAGCTGTTTTCATTTTTAATTTTTTCTACATGGGCATCATTTCACCATGAAGTTTCCCCCTCTCCCCAAGACACTGAAGTAAACATGTAAGAGTGAAAATAACACACAGCAGTCTCGGCGTGAGGGGTGATGGGATTAGGAGTTTGTGAGAAGCCCGGATCCCAGGGCTAAGTGTGTTGAAAGATGCTACACTCGAAGTGAAGGGGCTCTAAAACTCTGTAATCCTGTTTACTCAAAGTTGGAGATGAAAGATGTTCTCGTTTTGTAAAACGTATGGTTTCTGTAATGTAGCACAGTTTCCTCGGGGGCCTTGGACAGATCAGCTTCCCCTGCCACCTTTCTTGCTCATAGTTCTCAGTGGTAAAGAGAGTGTGCTGGGAATGTGACATCTTGAGATGGAGAAACTGATCAGCACACCTACAGGGCTCTTCCACCCCACTTCTAAGTAGACTTTAGCCCAGTGAGTCCGCTGTCCTTGGGGAACAGAACCAATGCAGACAGTCTTTCAGGGTCCTGCATCTTGGGGCAGGGGCAGCTCGTGCAGAAGAGACTCCCCATCTCAAGCAGCTTTGATGAGCCCTGTAGGACCAACACACAGTGGACTCTAGGCTACTGTGTTTCTTGCTGCTTATGTGCGTGCAGTGAATCTGCTTGGCATCACGTGTGTGTGGGTGACAGCACTCTTCCCAGGTTCAACACTGCCCTGTTGTATTCTCTCATGGTTGCTCTGGGCTTCATTTATAAGCTTGCATTTAAAAATACCTCTGCAATAAAATGACTGAGGTGCAGTCTCGCTCCCAGGGAGTCCTTGGAGGAACGTTTGCCTGGGCCAAGTTGATGTGACAAAGCAATTCCTAAAGCAATTCAATTTGCCTAAAGCCAATAAATAAAAAATTTATAAATACCATAAAGATTCAATTTCTAAAATAACTGTGAAGTAATGTGAGCCAGAAGTAAACTCTCTCTGGCCAACCCATCTCTTTCTCCTCTTGCCTTGGTTCAACCCTCTAGCTGGCAGCACGGAGCACTGCACATGTGGTCAGGGATGGACAAGGGGGAGAGGGGACATTTTTAGTGTTTTATTATTCAATTGACATATAATATTGTACTTATCACTCATGTATACATGTAATGATCAAATCAAGGTTAATAGCATTTTTATCTACTCAAACATTACCCTGTGTATGTGTTGGGAGCCTTTAAGCTCTCAGCCTGCAGTGATTTTTAAATGAATAAATGGCAGAGTGTAGCTGATCTCTTGTTCTACCAAATACTATTCTCTACTTTTCCTGCTCTCATTGTGTCTTAGAACCCATTATGCATCCTTTACTACCCTCTTTTACCCTTCCCCATCTCAATTCTACTGTCCACTTCTGTGTGATCTACCTTTAGCTTCCAGGTATGAGTGTGAGCTTCCAGACCCGTATTTCTGTGTCTGGCTGATTTTACCTAACATCATGTCCTCTGGCTCCATCCACGTTGGCAGGATACTGGGATTTCTTTGGGACTCAATGGGATTCCATTTTTGTTGCATTCATTCATCAGTGAACACTGAGGTTGGCTCCAGAGCCCAGCTATTGCGAATGGGGGCTGTGGCAAACATGAGCTTAAACACATCTGTTGGATGTGCCAGTTTTGGTTCCTTTGGATATATAGCTGGTAATGCAATTGCTCAATTGCATGGTAGTTCTATTTCTAGCTCTTTAAGGAAGCTTTATACCATTTTCTGTAGTCACTGGACTCATTTAGTCCCCTGCTGTGTCGAGAGTTCAGAGAGGACGTTTCCTAAGGATCCTGATTGATGGGGAGTTCAGAAACAGAACACTTCTCCACCCGGGGAGCAGGAAAGCCCCAGTGTAGCAGGCTGGCTCAGGGTCCACACGGAGGTCTGGTGTGCAATCAAAAATTTCCCGGATGAATGTTGCCCTTTGTCCTATATAGGGCTGATAGTAAGACTTCCAGGAAGTGATAAAAGGCTTTAGTTCTAACTGCTCCACCACTAAGCCTGAGGACAGGAAAGTACTGGTGTAGCTGAGGACCAGGTGGAAGATGGAGAGATACATTAACAAGTATTCATGCTCTGAAGTACATGTCTCTGTGTATGCGTTTTGGGAGTTATGATCATTGTGCCAACAAATCCGGAGTACACACTTACCGCAGACAGTGAAGGGGGCCATGAGCATTTGCTGTCTCTCTTGGTTCCTACTAACGTAGCTACTTGGGAGAAAGAGCTAAGAAATATACACTGAGTCTTTTTTAGACATCCTGGCTTTTCTCAGTAAGCAACAAAGATGAACACAATTTAGTTCTTCTCTATTTCATTTAGGTCACATGCAATATGCTAAGATCAACAAAAAACGAAAAGAAAATGAACGCCCTTCTCTTGTTTGTGTTTCTAGAGGGAAAGCTTTCAGGTTTTCCCCATTTAGTACAAGACGGCTTTCATCTGTTTAAAGTCCTTCCATACCTGCTTTCATCAGGGTTTTGTCGTGAATGGCTGTTTGATTGTCAAAGGCTTTTTCTTTGTGGAGATGACCATGTGATTCTTGTACTGACTTCTATTTTTGGACAGAGTACATTTATTAATTCGCTTATGTTGAACCATTCTTGCACCCCTAGAATGGAGCCTACTTGGTCATGATCTTTTTAAGGATTTGTTGCATTCTATTTGCATGTATCTTCTTGAGAATTTTTGCATCTATGTTTCCTAAGGGAATTGGTCTGGTTTCAGTATTAGAGTAATGCTAGCTTCCAGGAATGAATTTGGCAATATTTCTTCCCTTTCAATTTCATGGAAAAGTTTGAGCAGTATTGGCATTCGATTGTCCCTGAAATTCTGATAAAGTTCTGTGGTGAACCAATCAAGTTCTGTGCTTTTCTGACTTGCTAAGATTTTTACTATTACCTCAACTTCAATTCAAAATTTTTATATATTTTGATTCAATTTTTGTAAATCATACATGTCCAGGATTTGTAAATCATCCATCTCTCCCAGGTTCTCCAAATTAATACAATGTAAGCTTTAGAAATAGTGTCTTATAAGCCTCTGGGGTCCACTGTGATTTTGCATTTCTCATTTCTAATCCCATTAATGCAAGGTTTTTTATTTCCTTCTTTGGTAAGTTTGGTTAGGAGTTTATAAATCTTGCTTGTCCATTCAAAGAACTCTTGGATTCATTGATACTTTGTATTTCTTAAAAAATCTCAGTTTCATTAATTTGTGCTTTGATCTTTTCATAAAGTACCTTAAAACTTGGGTTGTCCTTGTTTCTCTTACCTTGAGATGCATAACTAGGTGTTGTATTTGTGATCACCTTTTTAATGTGAGCTTTCATAGCTGTAAGGGTCCCTCCAAGGGTCACAGGCTTTGTGTCCCGTAGTTTGGGGTTTGTTGGACTTCCACTATCATTGCATTCCAATGCCTTTTAACCTTTTCCCCAACCTCTTGTGCTATCCATTGATTATTTAAGAAAAATATAATTAATTCATCCAAACTCTGAATATCTGATTTGTTGAGACCTGTCCTCTGTCCCAAGAACCTTTCTCCCAGGACCTCACACTAGGCGTAGTTTCATAATCCTTCTATCACAGTTTTACCTTTCCAGTGACTTGTAAGTTCTGGGCTGTGACAGCAGCACATCACGCTCCCCACGTCTGATGCCTGCGGGGACTCTCCCACCATGGGCGGAAGACTCCTCCCATTGTTCCATTGCACAAGCACACGTCCCTGCACAGCTAATAAGAGGCTTGTCTCTGGTTATACACTCTGTCCCAGTTTTGTTTTTCTCCTCTTTTCACTGGAACAAGAGAAGCTACTTGAAGCAAGTCGAGTAGAACAGCGTGTTCCCTGTACACTACGTGTTGGTCCTTTGCCTGCATGAGCATCCAGCCCTACCACGGAAGAGTCCTTATTTTCTGAAAGCAGCAACTGGACATTATTAAAACAGGGATATTCATGACACAGCAGATTCTCATCATTATGATTTTCTTCTTCTTGCTGCCTTTTTTGATGATCTCTGGCAAACAGCCTCTAAACATTGATTACTATATTTTTCTCTGAAATTACCCTATCCATCATTTTTTTGAAATATGTCAAAACCAACATGACACGAGAAATCAATGTACTCAAAAGAAGTGATTTGGCAGTTATTTATTCATCCAGAAGGAACAGACATTTTTATCAAATTGTGAAATTCTTCTCGTGTGTCCAATTCATCATTCAAAATACAATAAATTCCCTCAAAGAACTGGCACTGTAGTGGAGCCCCGAACTTCTATAAACAATCCCATTTAGGAAGTTCTGTTCTCCTCCCCCAGCCACCCCCAAACTGGCCCTCTGAGCTGTGACTCACCTGCACATTTATACAACTAAATAATAATTGGGAGATCACTGGTCGTCCAAGTACTGTGCTATTTGGGATTATAAAAATAGGTGTGAAGACACGTCTTCTCCTTAACACCCCATCATAGTGAGTAGAGAGCACACATAAGAAAGTAGTTGCAATAGGGCAGCGCAGGGTTAACAGCATAATTCTCTACAGGTGGAAGTGAATGCACAAATCTATTCTTTATCAATTCTCCCCTGGAATGTCAAAAGAGACTTTAGAGTGTGAGCTCTAAAACTCAGAGTACATGTGCAGCAAGAGCTGGGGAGTTCCACAGAGGTGTAGTCAGGGCAGAAATAACACAGTGATCTTGGGACACTGAACTGAATGGCGTGGGCCTGGTTGAGATTTAGATTCTGGCTACTATTGCTGCAAAATAGCAGAAGAAGCAGGGGTTTCTCATGAGGAAATGCTCTGGAGCTTTGCCTCAGTTCTCAGGGTCAGCCTAACCTCACACCAGCAGAGTTCAGGTCCTGATGCTCCTCAGTGCTTGTGACTTCAATTCAAGCCCCTCAGGTTACATAAGCATACCTCTCAGTATGTCTTCACGGGCCACTACTTGTCTCTGACAAGTTCCCACGGCACGCCAAGTCACCGTTCATCTCTATGCACAGAACACTACTCACATGCAAAGCCTGTCCCCTGGAACATGAGCAAAGGTTCCTAGTGTTGCTGTGCTGTCAAGGCTCCTCTGGACTCCATGGGCCACTAGTCCTAGGCCTTCCTCTAACACTCGCAGCAGTATTGCCCAGCTCTCCAGACCCTCGGCCCGCTTGCTGTCCATGAAGTCCTGCTCTTCTCTGTTCTAAAACAGTTCCTTAACTCTGCCTTTCTTCATTCTGAATTTAACACAAACAAACAAGGTAAAAGCAATGGGAAAACATCTTTCTTACTTGTAAACACAGCAACACCATGACAAACCTTACCTCCAGCGTGGATCATGCCGACAGTTTCTTCAAACCCTGAGTCTGTGGACTCCATGCTCACTGATAGGTCTTTAACACAGGATGCTCAGTGAATTTTATCATAGCACGTGGCTGTACCATGAAAGCAGAGGTGGTGTCAGATATTTCTTGGCACTAGGTCTGGGACAACTGAATTTGTCTTTTTCTCACGGAACAAAACAGGTACATTTGGTATAAAACTATCACCAAACGAGGATTTTTGTCACTCTTCTTCCCATTGTATTTATTTTTTAGGAATGTATGTTTTCTTTCTCCAGCAAGGTGTGATTTGTTTCATTATTCCCTTCCACCTCTCCAGCATAGCAAATATTGACAGAACATGCAGCAAACTAAGCCATTCCACTCGGCATTTCAAGGACACAAAAGTAAGATGTAGGGCACTCGTGTCCCATGTTTGCTTGATATTCCAGGAACACGTCCAGGAGGAAATGTTCACTTCTACAGGGAGAGAAAGCAGAAGACCTTTCAGATAGTCTCACTTGACTGGCCCGCATTAAAGAGAGAAAATGCAAGCAGAGAGGCCGCAGATTTAGGGAGGGGTAAAGAGCTACTACAGCTAGGATACAGGACACAGGGAGAGGACACGGTAAAGACTTGAAAGTGGGTCACGTACGGTTCCTCTGGCACTTTCTGAAGACCATCAGGGATTCATTGGATGTGTCTGAGGAAGAGAGAGAGCTGACAAGCTGTGGCTGTTCAAATACCATGGAAAACACTGACCAGAGTCTCAGTGTTCTCCTTCTGGTTGACTTTTCAATCCCTCCCTTTTTTCTCCCTGCCCCCTTCTCTCTCTTTTCTCCCTGTCTTTGTTCCTTCCCCACCATCTTAGTAGCAATTCACTCTCTCTCCACCATCTCAGAAGCAACGAGCATAAGTAGTAATAGATTTTCACTTCTAAATACTGTTCTCTCTGCTACGGAACTGGTAACCCTGGAAAAATAGTTGAGTCCAGGCCTGGGACAAGGAAGGTGAAAAGTGAGCTTAGAATTCCACTGGACTGAGGTTTTAATGTAAACACTTGAATAATTACATTGAGTAGAAAGAGCTTAAACACACTAGCAAAACAAATAAAGGTTCCAGAATGGATAAAAGCACAAGATCCACCTATAATGTGCTGTACTAACGCACTTAAAGACACAGGTTAAAAAAACAACCATATAAAAGTTTGTCACACATGTTACAAAATGTAAAAATGGCCACGTTAACTGCAGACAAGTAGGCTGCAGTACAAAGAATATTACCAGAAATAGAGAAGCAAATTACAAAACAGGAGTTAATTTATTAACGACACATGGCAATTGAAAAGGGCTATCCATGTGATAACATGAGATGAGAATATTTTACAGAGAAAAAACATCATAGAACCTAAAAGTATGCAAATCCACAATCATAGGTGGAGACTTTGATGCCCTTTGCTCATAAATGTAGACAAGAAAGTCACTGAGCACACAGAGTATTTGAACTTTTTTATTTTTTGCAGTACTGGGGATCAAACTCAGGATCTTGTGCTTGCCAGGCAAGCACTTACGCCACTGAGCTATATCCCCAGCCCCACACAGAGTATTTGAACAGAGTACAACGTGCCTTGGCCTCACCGCCACTGTTAGGACACTGCTCAGCAGCATCAGAGTACATACTTTTCCCCAAATGTGTGTGGAACATTCATCAAAATGGGCCATATTCTCAGCATAGGATAAATGTTTATACATTTAAAAATACTGCATTCTCTAATGATATTCTCAAATTCTTTTAGAACTAAATAGAAATCAGTAACAAGTGATACCTGCGTTGGTTTGGGGTTATTTTTCAAGGGGAAACAACAATATAATACAAGACACATAGTGTATAAGGTTATTCATAATAGTCTCCCAAAGAATGATATACAAGAGAGTGCAGAAAATCTGTCCACACACTATAGACCAGGAATTCAGCTGAGGGCCTGGATTCCACAATAATGTCCTGCATGAGTCCAGCTGAAGACCTATAGCCCATAACAGTTTCTTCCACGAATCCAACTGGAGGCCCAGAGCCCATGACAACATCTCATGCAGGTCTGTTTCACAGATCTGCACTGGGAAAACCCAAAATTTCAGTGGTGGAATCCAGGAAGTCTGTGCCAACGGGATGAAGGGTCTGTGCTAGCAGACTGAGGGGTCTGCACTAGAGCCAGGAAGCACTACACAAAGTAAGAACCCCTGAAAAGTACCACAGCCCTCCTCAGCAACAGTGAGGTCCTGAGCTCCTCTAATGATCAAGATGGCCGAGTTCCCATCAGGGAAGTCAATGCAGCAAGCTTCTCCAGGAGACTGAGCTATGAAACCATCTTCCCCTCTGGAGCCAGGAAGCGATGCTCAGAGTGAGGACCAGAGCCTCCCCAAGGTAAACTGAAGCTGTTTTTAGTGCCAACAAGGTTCCAAGCTCCTTGGAGAATGAAAACAGCCAAGTTCATCAGAAAGCCAGCATGATGAGCTCCTCCAAGAGAACCAACGGCTCCTTACAGCTTCTGACCTCTTCCTCTCCAGTTCTGCCTCATGCTGCTGGCAACAATCCTCAGGTGGGCCTCCCACACCAAACAGCACGCTTACTCAGGTCAGCTGTGGGTGATAAGCTGACCACCCGTTCTCAGTTCACCCCCAAAATATTGAAAATTACAATTTTATAGGTGAAATTAGAGACCTTAAAAATGGAGGTATACATTCTTCATGAATTTAAAGGTCACTCTTCTGGCAGTTTTTCCAGATATTATAAAATTTTTGCGGAGATCTCAAGAGCCTAATATATATATATAACTTTAAAGAGAATAAAATGGTGAAACTCACCTACTTAATCTATTTTATTCATTTTTAAATTACTTTGTCCCTTGCAAGTCCTTTTTTCCTGATCTTTTTGTTTCTGTTTTGTTTTTTTTAGACAAGGTCTCACTGTGTGAAGTTCAGGCTGGTCCTGAACTCACTACACAGTGCTGAACTCACTACACAGTCCAGGCTGGCCTTGAACTTGGAGCGATCCTCCAGCCTCAGTCTCCTGAGTGCTGGGATTACAGGTGTGCTTCTTCATGCGCAGCAACCTTGCAGAGTCTTGCAAACTACAGTAATCATGATACTATGCCATCAGAAAAAAAGACACATAGACAAGTGGGACGAATAGGTAATCAAGAAATATTTCATAGACTAACATTTTTTTTTTTTGGTCTTTTTGAGACAGGGTCTCACTATACAGCTCAGGCTGGCCTTGGGCTCACTTTGTAACCTAGCCTCTAACCCACAGTGATCCTCCTGCCTCTGCCTCCCGAGTGCTGGGATTACAAGTGTGCATCACCACGCCTGGCTATACCATTTAAAATCAGTTGATTTTCAACAAAAATGTAAAGGCTTCACAGAGCAGATACAATCGGAAAAAAAAGGAAGCCCATACCAATTCTACCCTAAACTCCCCCAGGAATTAAGTTAAACCAGATCTTACACTTCAATGTCAAATCTAAAATTATAGAACATCTAAAAGAATATGTAGAAGAAAATATTTGTGACTTAGATTTAAACTGTTTTAAGACATGATATGTAAAGCATTGCAATACATAAAATAAAATACATTGAAAAGATTCTCAAAGTTAATACTTTTAACTGCTGATAAAATATTGTTAAGAAAATATAAGGAAGACTTGAAGAAAATACTTAAAAACCATCCACACAGTATAGATGTGTGTCCTTATTATGTAAAAAAAAAACCTTTTAAGTGCAATAATAAGAAAACAACATAACTTTAAAATTTGCAAAATATTTTAACAGAGACTTCGCTGAGTGTGTATAGTATAGACATGGATATATGGTAAATAAATTCATGAGAAGATGCTAAAAACGAGGAGAAATGAAATTACAACCAAAAGAAGACAGCATTATGCACCTATTAGAATGACTAAGCTAAAAGCCAGAAAAACAAAAAACAGCAACAAATAGATATTCAGAACCTCTTGAACCTGATATTGCTGGTGAGAATCCAAAATGGCCTAGCCATTTGGAAAGCAGCTTTGCAGTTTGTTTGTTTTTAAGCATATACTTAACCAATGTGACCCAGCTGTTCCCTTCTAAGGCATTTTACCAACTTAAATACGAACTATACAGGGTCAAGAGCGTGCCTGTGTGTTTTTAGCATGACAGCCAACGCTGGGTGGGAGCTCAGACATTCCTCAACTGGAGGGCACGGAACAGTCTGAGGCACAGCCCTGAAATGCAACAGTGAAAAAGAACACAAACCGAAGGAAGCAGCAAACCGCAGATGGGTGCGACAGGTAGATGGACGTCAGGTGCATTGTGGTTTATTGAAAGAAACAGCAAATGTCTAATTTGTTTGCTCTTTCTGATCAATTTTGCATGCTTAAATCTGGTAATCTGAACAACTAATTTGAAGACAACGATATGCAATATAACAACCATTGGTGAATTCTTACCATCTTGTCTGGTGAATTTTTTTTTTAATTTTTGATTCTCTTTAATGGTTTGATGAATCTTGCATTCTTAAATCTGGTGAGATGAGCAGTTTCGTTGAAGATAACAATATAATAACCACTGTTGACTGCTATCATTTTGTGCTGAAACTCTGTATCAGTTTGATTGTTTTTGCTTTGTTTTGCTTTTGTCTGTGTTGTTGGTATTTTTCTATTGTTCTTTTTTCTTATTCTCTTTAAAATAAAATTTAAAAAAGAAATACCACACTGTGGCTCATAAATACATATAATTATTCTGTTCAATTGAAAAAATTGAAATGTTTAAAACAATGGAAATGTTAATATATTGATTTGATCCTTTTGCATTGTTTACACGTGTTAAGTTGTCACACTGCACCATGTGAATTGTAGAATTAAAGTAATAATAAAGAAATGCATTGTAAAAAATGAAGGAAGCCAGATTCAAAAAGTTGACATAATACATGATTCCAATTCTGTGACCTACCAGAAAATGCAGAACAGTAGAGACAGAAAGCAGGTGGACGCTTGCAAGGGCCTATCGATGGGGTCACAGTAAGCTGTAAGCATGGGAGAGCTGCAAGAGGATGGAAATGTTCTATGTTTTGGTTATCATAGGCCTGCAGGGTTTGCATTTATCAAGATTTCAGAATTACATATTGAAAGTGGGAGATTTTACTGTGTGTAAATTACATCATGGAAACCAAAAAGCGACCCACAGAAAATACAACAAAGGCAGACCTAGGAGAAGAGAAAATGGTTAAAGCTCACTATGTATTGAAAGCTGGGTAGTTGTACAAGAATTCACTATCCCAATGATTCCATCATTTTAAATGATACCATCTGTTTTTGAATCACATAGCCATATGTAAGAATAATATTCTTGTTGTGAAAGGCAAGATATTCACTTACTTACTATTTTGACACTTATTTTAGTTGGTATTTTTACTTTTTATAGTTTTGACTTTTTCCATAATTAAAAAGCACATAGATTTAAAAATAACATCTGTAATAGTACTAGGCCGGAAAACTATCTAGTTAATATTTTTCAAAAAAAAAGTTTGAAGAAAAATCAGCTAGATGGTTTCTTCACTGATGGTCGTCTTTATTTTATAGCCTGCTGCAACAATCCTGTTTCACAACGCAGACAAAACTAGAACAGAGGTCTGCAGATTCCTATCAGGCATGATGGGCGTCGGCCTGTGGGACAGCTGTCACGTCCACCTGGATTCCAAAGTCTCATGATCTGGTTACTCTGAACTTTTAACTGTTTCAGCTTATGGAATTGTAAATATGTCAACACCGCTAGAGTAATAAATCACAAGGAGAATGCCTCCCTGCTTATCCCTGCGGTGTGTGACATCAGCAAGGGAAACAGTCACTCACCTGTGCTGCTCCTGGATTTTTTTTTTTTGATTGAGACCTTTAAATTTTTATTTAGTGCCAGACTTGTGACGTATTATCTTCATTTAATCTTAACAAAACTTTTATGACAATGATAGATATTGGAAAAATAACCAGGGAGTAGGTGACTTGCCTCAGGCGTTGTTAGTTAACAAGCGGTAGCTCAGGTGGTCCTGCCTAAATTCAAAGCTCTGTCTTACCACACTGCTGTCTCCAACTGTGAAACACCAAAACTGTTAATTTATAATAAATCTCCATCATTTTATTTGTATCCTTTTGCCTTTTCTAGCTGATGTTTCTTAAATTAGGGTTGAAAATACTTGCCAATCAGTGTCATCCCACTCTCCAGTTAGCTGCATCTCCCTTCCTGATTTTTCTTTATCTATAAAACCACATGTGTCAAGCTTCATTTTCATGCAGTTATCCTGAGCAAATAGGGTCTGTGACTCGTGGGTGGTCACCCTCACCTGCAGCTCATATTTCTTATACACTCCTGTGTGCGATACTATGCTTCAGGTTCTCCTCTGTAAAACCGCCCTGCCCTGGAGCCAGCTGATTATGGATTAAAACCTCTACAAGCTGTGAGCAAGATAAACCTTTCCTTCCTTGACTTTGGGCATTGGGTATTTTGTCTCAGTTATGAGAAAAAGTAAGTGTGATAGATCTTTTACTTCGAGGGGCCTAATCTTTGAGCTCTTTATATATACTAGATATTAGTCCTCTGTCCGAGGAATTATTGGCTCTTATCCATTACTACATGAGTGATTCTAGCCTCCTCTGCTTGCAAATCTGTATATACTCACTCTTACTATGAGAAACCTTGGTATTACTATCCATCACCAATGTACTTGGCTTTTCAATTCAAATGCACATGTACTATGGATTAGGTCAAAAGTGTCCCCCGAAGTCTCCTGTGTTCAGAGGTGAAGTGTCTAGAGGTGCTTGGATCACGAAGGCTGTAACCTCATCAGTGTGTCAATCCATCAATGGGTTCATAGCAGGATGGGCATTAGGAGGTGGGGTCAAGTAGGAGGTAGAAGGTCACTGTTTTTGAGAAACAGTAGGGTCATGTTTTTGAGGATATAT
>PVLD010013264.1:0-56732 GCA_004027595.1 Dinomys branickii | reverse complement strand
CCGCCCTACCACATCTCCCCCGGCATCTCAGAGAAATACGCCCAGTTTAAACTTCCCAGCTGAGGTCCCGGCATTCACGCTCGCCAAGTCTGTCTCGAGCTGGTGGTGTTTATCAAGGAGGCTCGCTCCCTTGCTGCTCACCTGGTCGCCATCTTCCCTCAGTACCCTCTTTATTATTTTTATTAGTACCATACATGTGTTATTAGTTCTATACATAATGTCAATGTTCTTTTGTGGAGCTGGTACATGTTTGTAACACATCTTAATTCCATGTTTAACCCCTTCTCCCAGAACTCTCTCCTACCACCCTACACCTCTTGATCTCCTTTCCATTTGAGAAAGCTTTTATTTTGCTCTTTATTTATAGGGGTTAATATGGGTTTCTCAAATAAGAGAGACTATGGTATTTAAACTTGTGTATCTGATTTATCTCACTAAACATTATGGTGTCAAGGTGCAACCATCTCCTACAAAGAACTCAAGTTTATCTTTCTATATAGCACCTTTGTTATGTATAAATAACACATTTTCTTTCTATATCCATATCTACTGAGGACATACAGGCTGCTTCCCAGACTGAGCTATACTAATTGAGTCGCTATAAACATGGGTATTCATACATAACTGTGGTAGGTTGTCTTTAAATCTTTGAGGAAGACACCTAGCAGGGGAAGAGCTGGGTCTCATGGAATTTCTACTCTTAGTTTTCTGAGGAACCTGTATAGTGTTAGTACTAGTTTACACTTCCAATAATTTAGAAAGGCTCTTTTTCATCCACAGAAGCCTTGCTAACATTTGTTGCTACTTGATTTCTGGATGAGGGCCCTTTTTTCTGGAGTAAGATGGAATCTCAGTGTTCTTTTGATTGATACTGGTCTGATGCTCAGAAATGTTAAAGTTTTCTTCATATATTTATTGACCACTTACACTGGTTCCTCTGAGAAGTATCTGATCTTCTGAGTTATCCATTTTTCATCCTCTATTATTTGAGAAGAGGAGTCTAATACTGAGTTCTTGTGTATTCTAGGTATTAGTCCTCTGTCTGGGGAGTGCCTGGTATGTTGTTTTTCCTGTTTTGTAGGTTGTCTGTTCCCTCTGTTGTTGTTTCTTTGGTTATTCATAATTTTTTAATTTTAAATAACCCCATTTATTGACTCTCAGTACTATCCCCTGTTCAGTTGGGGTTCTATTAAGAAAATCCTTACTTATGCCTATGATCTCAAGAATTTGAGCCATTTTATCTTCCCGCAGATTAAATTTTCTATTTTAACATTTAGTGCTTTAATCAATTTTGATTTTAGTTTGCTATATGGTGAGAGTCTTGTGTGTAGATTAAAGTTTCTGCATGTGGATAACGTGAGTTTTCTTAACATCATTTATAAAAGACTATATGTTTTCTCTAGTGTATGTTTTTGGCACCTCTGTCAAAGATTAAATAGGTGAATGCACTTGGGATTATTTCTTCATCTATTCTGTTATATTGATCCTCATGTCTGTTTTTGCATCAGTGTTATGTTGCTTTTATCACTGTGTTGTTATAGTTTTGTAACATAATTTCTCTTTTTTAAAAGAGAAAAAAACAATAAACATGATACAGAATTTCAAAACAAGATGGTAGAAAATTCACAATGGTTATTATACTGCAGATTATTATCTTCAAAGTAGTTGCTAAGATTATAAGATATAGGCATGCAAAATTTAAATATTGTTTTAAAAAGTAAAAGATTGAAAACATATTAACAGACAGCCACTGACAAAGTAGCACCAGAATAGTACAATCAAAACTGAATTACAGATAAGGTGACAGGGAATTGACAATGGTTGCTGTATTACATGGTGATAACTTCGAAGTGTGTACTCAGGAAAACAAGTATAGACATGTAAGATTGATCAAACAACTAATCATTAACTGTTCCTTGCAATAAAGCAACATAAGTCAGTAGTACAACTATGTTAGCCATCCTGCATATACATACATACATAATTATCCCCTTCTTCTTTTTCTCCCTCCCCCCATCCCAGCTGGTCCCTACTTTTGAGCAGTTTCCTTTCCTTTCACACTGTTTATCATACCTCCTAATTTATATTCACACTTTCAGGTCCCTACACGAGTGATACAATACACTGTTCACACATGCACCTCTGATTTATTCCACTTATGAGTATGGTTTCTAGTTGTGACCATTTACCTATAAAAGCCTCAAGATTGTCTTTCTTTACAGCTGAGTAATATTCCATTATATAAAAATGCCACAATTTTTTTATCTAGTCCTCAGTGGATGGACATTTGTGTTGTTTCCACGATTTAGCTATTACAAATTGGGCTGCTATAAACATGGGTGCACATATATTGCTGTGATATGATGTCTTCAGATTTTCTGGGAAAATATCCAGAAGGAGAATAGCTGGGTTGAATGGGGCCTCTAGGCCTAGTTTGCTGAGGATTCTCCAAACCAGTTTCCACAGTGGTTTCACCAGTCTGCATTTCCACTAGCAGTAGAGAACAGTTCCTATTTTTTCTCAGCCTTGCCAGCATTTGTTATTGATCACTTTCTTAATGCTAGCCTTTGTTAATGGCTAGCCAAATCTCAATGTTATTTTAATTTGCATTTCTCGAATGACTAGTAATGTTGAGTATTTTCTCATGTATTTGTTTGCCATTGGTATTTCTTTATCTGAGAAGTGTGTATTCATCTCAGATGCCCATTTCTGGATTGGGTCTTTGAATTTTGGGGGCTGATGTTTTTTAACTCTTTATATGTTCTAGATAGAAGACCTTTGTCTAAGGGACAGTCAGCTAAAATTTTTTCCCAATTTGTGGATTTTCTTTTTACTCTGCTGGTGATTTCTTTAGATGTGCAGAAACTTTTCAGTAGGATGAGACCCAAGTTGTTGATTCTTTGAAGTAATTAATTTCTACCTTGATTTCATCTGTGACCCATTGGTTGTTCAGGAAGGTGCTATTTAAGTTCCAGGTGATTATGAAGTTTTTGTGATTTCTTTTGTCATTAACTTCTAGTTTCAATGCACTATGGCCTTAGAGTATGCATGGGATAATTTCAATGCCTTTGCATTTACTTAAGCATATTCTATGTTCTTGCATTTGGTGTATTTTTGAGAACATCCCATGTGCAGGTAAGAAGAATATGTATTCTGATGTTGTTAAATGGAAAACTCTGTAAAGGTCTACTAAGTTTTTTTACAAGTTTGGTTAAGTTCTGTTATTTCTGTGCTGATTTTTTGTCTAGTTTATCTATCTCTTTGTTCCAATAGGGTGTTAAAATCTTCTGTTATGACTGTGTTGTTGCTTATTTCATTTTTCATGTCTGTTAAAATTTATCTTATATAATTGAGTGCTCCTATATTTGGTGCATAGATGTTTATGATTGTTATCTCTTCCTCTTGAAGTTTTCCTCTTACAAGTATGTAGTGACCTTCTTTCTCTCTTTTGATTGTTCTTTATTTCAAGTTCACATTGTCTGCAAACAGAATAGCTACACCTGCTTTTTTCTTGTTTCCTGTCATGTGGAGTATATTTTTTCATCCTTTATTTTTCAGTCTATGAATTTCCTTTTGAGTTAAATGTGCTTCTTATGTATAACATATAGTTGATTTTGTTTCTTGATCCACTCTGCTAGTCTGCTTCTTTTGATCGGTACATTGAGACCAATTACATTGATGGTTATAACTGATAGGCATTGGCTTATTTTTGTCACGTTATTTTCCTGTTCTTGGTTCCTCCTTTTCCCTCTGTTAGCTTGCTTAGCTTGGGTGTTCCTTTCTGTTGTTGTTCTTGAAGTTGTAGTCTTTTTAAAATTTCTTTCCAGAATATTGTTTAGTACTCTTTAGAGGATTGGTTTTGAGCTCATGAATTTCTTCAGTTGTTCTTTATCATGGGAATATTTTATTTCTCCATTAAATTTGAAGGATATTTTTGCAGGGTACATTAATCTAAGTTGGAAGTTGTTTTCTACCAGAAATACTTCAGTCCAAGCTCTTCTAGCCTTGATGGTTTGTATTGAGAAATCTGCCATGATTCTGATTGGTTTTCCTTTATAGGTGATCTGTTTGTTTTCTCTAACAGCTTTTAATACTCTGATCTTTTGCTGAGTTCCTAGGATCTTGACCACTATATGTCTTGGTGTAGATTTATTTTGGTTATGGTTAATTAGAGTTCTGTATGTGTCATTTCTCTGTCCAATTCTTTTTCCATGCCTAGAAAATTTTCTGCTATTATTCCTGCAAATAGTCTTTTTATGTCATTTGTGTTGAGTACTGCTGTTTTGTTGAAACCTTTTAATCTGACATTGTTTTTCTTTGCTCCATCCTGCCACTGTTGAATTGTTATTTTCTGGTTCCTTGTTTTAAGAGATCCTTCCTTTCATGTTTTTTAATTACTGCTGTCTTCAAGATCTGAATATTTATCCTCAGCTTCATTCAAGTGGTTTTGCCAGCTTTTGATGGAATTTTGAATTTCTTGGATATCTATTTGAACCTGTTTCATGCATTCTAGTTCTTTTCTATATTGTTTATTCAAGGTTTCCATGAGTTTTCTATGCTCCTCTACTTTCTTATCAATGTCTTCTTTGGATGTACTGAGCAATTCTTTCATTATTGTTGTCATTTCCTTTTTTACCTGAGAGATTACTTCTGATCTGATGTCTTCTATGGCATGAAGGAGTTGTTTCTTTACTCCAGCTGCTATCATTTCAGAAATTTCAGGTGTATGATTTGCAGGCTGTTCTGTGTTGATGTCTTCTGGTTTTGTTCTAGGTGGTGTAGAGGTCTGGGGTTGCATTTTGCTCCTTTGTTTTGTCATTTTTAAAGATCCAGAGGTTCCCTGGAGCTCAGCTCACTCCCCCAGTAGTGTGGGAGTGGCAGGGTGAGGATCCAAAGGTTCCCAGTGCTCAGCATGGCTCCTGTGATGCTGTGGGACAGCAAGGTGGAGTCCCAGATGCTCCTGAAACTTTCTTGCATTGAATTGGCTCCCAGGTGGGGGAGGTTCACGGGAGTTCCCAAGCTGTCCGGTGTTCAGCCCAGCTTCCACATTGGTGGGGGAGATGTAGGTTGTGGTCACTGAGGCTTCAGATGTTGCTGAGGACCCAGCCAAGTTCCCATGCCAGCCGGGGAGGGATAAGGTTGGAGTCTCCGAGGTCTTGGACTCTGTCTTGTTTTCAGTTTGGCTCCCATGGTGGTGCAAGTGGTGCTAAGAGTGACCACTGAGGTCTCAGAAGGTGATCAGGGCTCCGCCTGCCTCACACACTGGTCAGGGAGGTGTGGAAGTGGCTCAGTGGGGTTCATGAAGATGTCCCTGGCCTTTAAGGTTTGTGTTGAGAAGTTTTCTGGAATGTTACAGGGTTTTCCTTTTTAAGTCATTCATTGCTTTTTTGTAACATCTTTTAAGATTCTGTACTTGTGGAGAACGTCTTGAATTTTGACTATCATGCTTCACTGAAAGGTTCTTTGCTAATTTTAGGCATTTGGGGTTCGATATATATCACTTATGTCTGCATTAAATTTTTCTCCTTATTTTGAAAGTTTTCTGTTAATATTTTAGTGAACAGGTTTTTTTCATATACCATTTGTACTCTCTTCTGATTTTTCACTAATTCCAGTTAATCTTAGGTTGGTCTTCCTTGCATCACTGAGGAGCTATTGGATCCCTTTTCTCATGTTCTTTGTTGTTCTGAAGGACAGTCATGCCTTGGGTCATGAACCCTTGTTTGTACACAACTTGGTTCACAAACAGAAGGGTTTGGCAAAATTTTTTTTTTGCCAGTTCTGCATTGGGTGACAAACACAACTGTGGCCATCTTTCCTACACAAACACAAACATGACCATCTTTCCTAAATTGCAGACAAAGTTGATGAACTGAGTTGCTGCTGTACAGCTTATTAGTTAGTCACCAACAACAGCCCCCTGTCATTCTAGTTCTGACATTCCAGCCTCACACTGTCACTTCAACAGCTCATACTTTCAATAAAATTTTTAATCTGCTGAATTTCTATTTGGAGTATTTCTATGGACTCTAATGTTTTCTCTTTTGGTCACGTCGTGTTTTACATCATTTTATTTACCTTTGGTAGTTTTTTATTAGTGTCTTCTATAGACTCACTGATCATTTTATTTGGTCCAATTTATATCTTTTGTGAGTTTGCCAAATGCCTTTTTGATCTGTGTTTTGAACCTCCCCTAATTATTTCAAATAAGTTGGGAGTGTGTCTTTTGGTTCCCTCCCATTTGATATCCCATGTATCAATTTTGAGGGAGTTAGGAGGTTTTGGAGGCATTTTTTTGGTTTGTCTTCTCAAATGTAAAAACTGAAGAACGGAGAGGTTGAATAATGAGCTCAGTGACACACACCTTATAGTTAAAAGAACTAGGTTCAAACTGTGGCAGTCAGGTTTCAGAGTCAATATCTTTCCCTATCACATTCTCATATTTTGTAACCTTTGGGATAAATAGAAGTAATGATTAAGAGAATTTGATATTATGCACTTTACAACTCCTAACTTCATTCTTGCCTGAAAAATGGAGGTGATTATGCTTGTCTCCCATGGTGGTGAAGTACAGATGAGATACTTTTATAAAGGGTTTTGCTCTATGCTTCGCTCATTATGCTCTTATTTTCCCCGCTTTTGTATATGCTAATTGCTAGCACGAGCCTCTTTTTTTTGTTGTTGTTGTTCAAACACATCTCACATGAACAAAAAGCCCCTGTGGACATTTATTTCCACAGACTACACCCTCTGGATATTCTATGACACCCCCTCTCACTCTCACCATCACTAAGCCTTTTCTTAGATGTCATCTAAGATTCTGGGTAGGGGCAAATTTTTTCCTATATTCTTGAGACCTTTAATCCTCCTGGCTATTGTTAATCTTTTTCATGCTACCTCTCACCTGCTAGCATAGTGTGTAACTTACATATTATATTTCTCTTATCTGTGCCCCACCTATAGCTAGACTGATTCCTTGAAAGCAGCGATTTTTTATCTGGTTTGTTCAGAGATTTAGTCCCACTGCTTGAAAGAATGCTTTGTGGAATGAGGTTACTCAGTGAACATTTGCTTAATAAATAAAAGCTCTTTGTTTTATGTATCTTCATATATGCTGTTCTTTCCCATCATTTAATCTAAGTTTTTTGTTCCACTTTCTCAAAGAAATTGCTGTGGTTGGATCTTAAATGCTCCCCAAATGCCCATGTGCTGAAGGTTTGGCTGCTGATCTATGGCACTAGTTGTAGGCTGGGAGGAGCAGCTAAAGCTGGAAATTGATCACATGTGTGGGGTTGAGGCAAGGTTGGCCAGAAAACAAAGAGCACCTAAGGCAAGTCACATATACAAGCTACTCCAGTCAAAAAGTAAAAGAACAAAACAAAACAAAGAAACACCCAAAAAAACACAGCATGAGCCCCTGCACTCCAAAAACAAGTTACTAGGCAAAGGGGTGTCCCATGTCAACAACCTGCAAATTGATAAATAAATGCACTGTGGTGGATGAACAGTTCCTTTTCCTCCCATCTAGAGAGAGGGCTCCACCTGACCTCAGCTTTCCGTATATTATCTCTTATTTCTCCATTCTCTCACCATCCTTCCCATAGAAACTTTGAGAGCTGTGCCAGATGTGGCAATAGGTAGCTGAACTTCTTTGAGGTAGGTCCTAGTGAGAGGAAGTGAATTCACTGGGAGTGATCTTGAAGGAAGATTAGGACGTGGACCGCTTTTCTCTCTCTCTCTCTCTCTCTGTTTCTTTGCTGCCACATGGTAAACAGTCCTCCAACATACATTCTTGCCAAGATGGTCTGTATTGCCAGAGACCTAAAGCAGTAGGACAAGCAGTCCTGGACTGACACCCTCCAAACCACAAGCCAAAATAAACCAGGTAGATTGGTCTCAGGTACTTTGTCACAGCAGAAAGCTGACTAACGCAGAAACCTTCTCTGACAACCTTACTCTGTTCTCACTTTAAGATGATAATCCTCTTGGGGCTAGGGATATAGCTCAGTGGAATAAGTGCTTGCCTAGCAAGCACAGGGTCCTGAGTTCGATCCCCAGTACCGCCAAAAACAAAACAAAACAAAACAAAAGATGATAATCCTCTTGTACCACTTCCTTCTGAACAATAAGTACAATTTAACAGTGTTTATGTTTGTGAACACTTGATTAATGTGTGCTAATCCAACATGTGATATTGTCCATGAGATTGGGAATTGTTTTGCTCAGGCCAAGCACAGTGGCTTGTAGGGGACAGGCTTTAAATATAGATGAATAAATGAATAATGAACGTCTTACTAAGGGAAAGAGGAACCTGTTTGTATTTTACCATGCAATAGATGATCAAGGACTATGTGAACTCCTCATGAGCATCACACAATCATTTGCCACTTTAATTTGCTTAGCAAGTTTGCATACTATGATGGCCAGTTTTATGAGTCTGTTTACTGGGTCATAGGGCTCCCTGGAACGCAGTCAAATATTTTTCTACATGTTTCCATGAGGGTGTGTCTAGATGAGATTTAGTATTTTAGTTAGTAGGTTGGGTAAAGAAGGTTGCCCTATCGAATATAGCCTCATCTAACCTGTTCAGGGCCTGGCCAAAATTAAAAGTCTGGCTTTCATGAGTAAAACTGAAGGGGTCCCTCCTGCATGACTAGCTTTTGCTTAGTACACTGGTTTCCCTTTTGTGCCTTTGACCTCAAATGGAAACATTGGCACTTCCTCGATCTCAAGCCTTCTGTCTTTCAGACTAGAATTGCAGCAGTCTACTCTCCAGCTTGCTAAGTAAAGATTTAGGAACCGGTCATTTTCTACTGGCTCATCACATTAGCCAGTTCTTGTAATCTATCTCTCCTTGTGTGTGTTCACATATGTGTGTGTGTGTGTGTGTGCAAATGTGTGTGGCTGTGTGTGGGTGTATGCCTATGGTTGTATTTTTCTTGGAAAATTTGATTAATACTTCATCATAACTTTGGAGCACAGTTAGGTCAAATGATTTCATATAAAGTCACACATCTTCAGTTCACCAAAGCAAACCTGGAACCCAAGTCTTCTGGCTCTAGAAAGTCTCATTTTGGTGTTTCCTTGGTCATCACAGTGTGACATTTAGCAGAATTTGGCCTACCACTGGTTTAATGGGTAGCATACCACTGGTATTGAGATTCTTGGATGGCCTTTATAAATGTCATGTACTCCATAACGTAAAGATTTCCTTGAGATCAGACTCTGAAATCATTTTAAACTCGCTCCTCTGGTCTTGCTTCAGTCCTCCACAATTTATCTGTCCTTTCCCTGAGACCGAGGGTTCCAGTTTTTCTTCTTTGAAAGTGTGATGCTGTTTGCCCTCCAGCAATGGGAGGATACACGACCAAAACCTTTCTAGTCATTACTGTTACTATTTAAAACTGTTAGATAAATATGTAAATACATATGTGATTCCAATTCGGTGATAAAGTACAAACCGCATACTGAAGGCACAGACAAGAAAAAGAAGTAACAAATACGAGTGCATATTTCAAGTTTAACATTGAATATGTGAAATGTAAAACAGAATTCCCACTTATAAGATCCACAAAAATTTCACCTCCTATAGGAAGCCTTATTAACTTGCTCCCCAGAAAAGCTATCTCTTTTGGTTTTGTGTCCCTTCCTCTATGGAAAAAAACATTTTTTTTATTCCAGTTATCAGACACCCTTGCAAATATGTATTTGCATCTCATTCTTTTTCCTGGACTATTGGTTTTCTTTGTGGCTTTTTCGAAAGTATAGTCATGTTATCCTTGTAGTTTAAAGTCTGCCTACAGTACCTATATTGTTATAATTAGTCTGTAAAGTCTGATGTGTATCTTCCAACTACCCTTACTCCCACTAAGCCAGGAAAACTTGCTTTTCAAGGAGATTGCAGGGGAAAAACAAGAGCTACCCATTAGGCAGAACATTTTCTGATATTAAACTGACATCATTTTAACCAAAAATAACTAGACATTTGTCACTTTTTCTAGTTTCCTTGGTGACACTGAGGGAAAGAGGACACAACTCCTTAGGCTTTGTCCTGGGTTAATGAGAGGAGAAAATTGCCTACCAAGGTACAACTACACAAGCTTATGCTAAAACTTCAGCTAATGTCATTCAAGAAGAGAAGGTTTCTGATGAATTTCTGATGTCCAATTCATGCACAGTGAAATAAAAAACAGCAGCCAGTGTAATTAGCAAGCAGTCCTTCCAGCAACAGGATTTATACCTGGACATAAACATGTTCACTGAGATTGTGATGAACATTTGCTAAGGCAAACACTTTTTGAAAATTTGTAAAGCTAATGATCTTGCACTGACAGCATAACCTTGAGCTTATTGCCAAGCAGAATGCCAAGTGTAAACACTTAATGGAAGAAAACAAGCAGCAATAATGGTCCTTCTCGTAACCCTGAGATCAGTGACTCTGAGTGTTTTTAAGGTCAGTGGAAACAGTTTTCTGGTTGCTGATAATCTTTGTGCAGTTTTATATGCTTTATGATCGGACTTGATATGCATGAGCAACACTTCATCAGTCAGAGCAAAATGCAATAATTACTTCCTGTCCTCCCATTTCTTATCCTCAGAAGTGGAAATCATCAACTGTGTTCTGTAGTAGGTGCAATTCATTACTTGAAATATTGCCAAAAGCTATAGGTAAAATCATTGAGCTTGACTCTTGGATCAGGTACATTTTTAGAATTTATCTTGTATAGGGTGGGGAATTGGAGCCACATGGTTTTAAGATGCACACACAATAAACTTTCCATCAGTTAAGATTACAGGAACTAAACATCACTATTAGCTGAGAGGAAACCTAGTGAAAGACACACAGGTATAGGAAGAAAGTGCTTGGGTATAAATCATGTTCTCTAACCTCAGACAGGCTAAGCAATCACTGTGCACCTCAGGTTGCCTTATCACAGAAAAGCGTGAATAATAATTCAGTGTGTATTAGAATGTTAGGAGCATAAAATAAAATTATGTATGTGGAAATGACTTGGACAGTGCCTGCAGCAAAGTGGTCAATAAATATTAAATTAATATGAAATAGAAGGAACCTTCATTTATGCTACAAATCAGATGATTTCCAACATTGCAGTAAATTTCTCTCTTTTTTTGCCTCCCCTAACATCTAATTCTTCCCTCATATTGTAGGAGCTTCCAAGTGGATATATGTGACGAAATGAAGGAGACCACTATGAAGTAGCTCTGGAGCAAGATTCAACATTAACCAATTGGTTTTCCACGTTTATTGGTGAGTCTGTCCAAGGCTGAGGCCCCTTGTCTGGAGATGCACATTGAACTCATAGTAAGTGAACCTCTGTGAGTCACTGGTCCTGACTGACTGAGGCCTGTAGTGACCAGTGAAGCAAAGCACAAGACAAGGCCACAGCTAAGGACACCTGCCTCCAAGCTCAGTTAACTAGCTAAAGACTGTAGCTGTGGGCCTCTCACTCCTGGGTGGAGACATTGCTGGAGATTAACATAGTTCTCCTAGATTAACATAATGTCTTACTTCGAGAAGCCCTTGAGTGGACTCCCAAGGTCCTTGGACAGTCCTGCCATTGAAGAGTCCCACCTTTCTTCAATATTCCCCACTTCGGTTCTGGTAACAAAATAAATATGGGCCACCCAGAGAAGGTCTTTGTCTTAGTCCCCAGAGAATCTCAGATTCTGTAAGAGGGTTTTGATCCTCTTGGAACCCTGAAATCATTCCACTTGTCTCTTTTATTTAGCTTTCACCACCCACTCATTTGGGAGACTATGGACCTGATCAGTGTACAGTACCTAATGGATAATATCAACCCGATAATGAAGTGTCTGTTTTTATTATTATAGATGCCGAAATAGGGGTGATACAACCTCAAATTATTTCAGGGAAACAAGAACCAGGCATATTATCATACTGCCTTTGTCTTGTAGTTACCGTATGTGTCCTTTGTTCTTTCCCTGCTGCCATAGCTTCATATGGGCCAGCATCTTATTTTAGTTGTTAATATACCCACACCATGCAGAACACTGCCTCAAAAAATATCATGTTATGAATAAATAATGCAAAAATTAAAATGGAGTTCAAATGCACTTTGGCTGGTGGACCACAGTGGTCAAGATGTTCAGGTGAGGTTCTCCTAGGGCACATGAACAGAGCCCCGCTAAGCACACCAGAGGAAGCAGTCCGTCACTAAAGCTTTCTTGACTCCTGCCTGTCTGCCAAGACTGCTTTTGCAGATTCTTCCATGTCTCCTGAGTACCCAATACTATTTCTATGGCCCCACTTATGGCTTAAAATAAGTTTGGTTTGTATTGCTTATAGCTCTGTGACAAATAATGAATCTGTGCTTGTGTGGTGTGTGTAGAAAACAGTTATGACTGAACTCAGAGTCAGTGGGAACTTGAGGACAGATGAAATGCCATTTTGATGGGGTCACACAACTTGAGGTCACCATTATATACTTAATCTTCAGCCTAACAACTGTGATGAAAATCAGCTGCATTAAATCCATGCTTCTCTGACTCCAATAATCATAAATTCAAAATCATATAAATGTCAATTCTGATACATTTGGAAATTCCCTAAGGCAGAGATAATTCTTGCCTTTGAAATTGGGATGTTTGTGAAGGCAATTATTTTGTAAGCCATCAAAAGCCCTAACTAAAATAATATTCTGTATTATTCAGCTTCTCATAGCTGAAACACAGTAACTGGCACCCACAAGTTAAAGAAGGAGAGGTTTAATTTCCATGATAGTTTCAGGAGATTGGGTGGCATCCTCCTTAGTTTACTGTCATTATTTATATAGATTAAAAATATCTAAATAAAATATTACCAAACAGAATTCATCACTATGCCTCTAAAATAATTCAATACAAATAAGTATGATTTATCCCAGGAATGCAAAGATGACTTCACATTAGGAAATCTCTTTAAATGGTGTGTCTTTAATTGTTTTCCAAAGTTCTTCATAGAAATTAACAAATTATTTGTTTATGTCATTCAGAGGGGTTAACTTTGGTACTACATATTTTGCTGTAATTATTTTCTCTGAATTTTACTTAGTTTCCTTTATAGTTCTTTGAGACTTGAACTAATGATCTTCCTGCCTCAGCCTCCTGAGTGCTGGATTCCAAGTACATGTCACCATGCCCGGTTTTGCTTATTCTTTTAGTCTTTTTAATTTTTGTTTTTAATCTTCTTTCCAATTCCTTACTACTCTTTAATGTCTTCTTCCTCATTGTTAATGAGTATATTTTGTTCCTCTCTTTCCTTTTTTTAAATCAAGTGGCTGATCTCTCTTTATTGATCTTTCCAAAAACTAGGTTTAGACCTTTATTTTTCTGTTTCCCCTATATATATATCAGCAAGTTCAAATGTTTCATTTAATAATCATCCCCATTCTGCTAACTTCCACTTGCTCACCAGTTTTGTTTTTCCCCTTCTATTTCTCAAAATAAATTTAAAGTTATCTATGTTTAGATTTTTAAAATGACATGCAAACCATATATTCTCTAAGTATGGCAATACCCATTTGTTCCAGTGTGGTATGTTCTCCAAATTCTTGCTTTCAAGATAGTACATATGGAATCTGTCTTTACTCTGTTTGGGGATTATTTAGCAAGCTATTTCTCAATATTCAAAGAGAAAATATTTTTAGACTATCTGTTTTTATTGTGAGTAAAATATGTGACCAAAAAATGTATTTACTTTTTGAAGGTTTTAAGACTTTGTTCAGGTGTATAGAAACTAACACATGATTGATTTCATAGATATTTCAGGTACATATCAAAATATAAGTAATGGTCTTTCATTTAAAAGCACAATCTTTTTGTTGTTTCATTATATAAAAATGATTTTGGCTAACTTTTGAAACAGATATATTAACATTTTCTGGTACAGCTATATTTTGTTTTCACATTTCTATTTGGCTACAATACATTTGTGGCATTTATGTCCTGTTTTATTGTCTTTATCCTATTTTGTTGTGCTATGTTATTTTTGTAGTATTTTAACAGTTTAAGGCCTTAAATTCTCCTTTATCTGATATTGATACTGTCTGTCTTTTTGAAGTTTGTATATATTATCACTTAGTTTGAAGATTATTTCCTACAAGAAACCTATACTTAGGAGACTTTTTTAATCTAAGAGGTCATTCTTGTCTTTAAGCAGAACATGTTAAACTGGTCACGTATTAGCAATAACAGTGTGGTTCCTTTCAAGCACAGCATGAACGGATGATGCTGGTTATTATTCACCTGTTACTACTGTCACATACCACCACACACCTAGGGGCTTAAATAAACGCATTTATTATTTTATGTTTCTCTTGGTTAAAAGTCCAATACTGAGCCCTGGCAAAAATGAAGGCATGGGCTGCCTGCTCTGCGTTCTTCTCTAGAAGCTGTGGGGAAGGTTATCTCCCTGCTTTTCCAGCTCCTCAAGGCCTCCTGCATTCCATGGCTCACATGCTCCTGCTCTCCCCTGAAAGCCAGCAACATGGTACCATTCTGAGCATTCTTCTGTTGTCAAAATTTTTACTGAGCATGTTTGGTAATGTTTCTTTGCCATGAAGGATTCATATCACTAGACAGAGCCCATCCAGATCACCTGGGATATTTCTCCATCTGAAGGTTCATAACTGTATCACATGTGCAAACATGTTTTGCAATATAAGAGCATATTCACAGATTCCCGGAATCAGGATGTGGACATCTATGAGGAGCCATTATTTTCCCTACACTCTGGCTAAGGTGCTCACAAGTCTCCTTGGAATTAATGTAGCTGTGATATGTCCCTTCATTTTAATTATCATTATTTAGCATTATATTGCGTATTTAGGATTTACCACACAGATGTAGAATTATCGGCAGATAACCAATGCCTCTTCTTAGATTTTAAATTTTCTATTCTGATTCATTTATTACGTCTATTCTTGAGTATCTTTCTCAGGGTGGAAGCATGGGCGTTATTTGAATTATTGCATGCTTTCAGTCAGCTTTTATCCTAGTTGGTGCTGAGTACCATCCCTGGATATGGGATTCCTAGGTCATAGCCCTTTTTCTCATCTCTCTGTAGAATTTTGCTTCCAGTCTTTAGTTTTTATGTTGCTACTGAGAAATCTTATACAAAAACTGTTTTTCCTTCTTAAGACATTTCATTCTTATTGGAAATTTGTAAGTGTTCCTATAATTCTAGGAGTTCAGAAATTTTACATGGTTATGCCTATGTATATGTCTTTATAATTTTTAAAATTATTCTGCTCTGAATTTCAGCAAGCCCTTTTAATCTTCATATTCAGATTCAAACCATACTTTAATTCAGGTAAATTTTCTTCCTTATTTAAAAAGTATATCCTTTCTCCAGTGACTTGTGGGACTGAGGCAGTGGGATGGCCATTTTGAGCCCAGCTCGGGGAACTTAACGAGATCCTGTCTCAAAAAAAAAAAAAAAAAAAAAAAAAAAAAAATTAAAAAGGGATGGGGATGTAGATCCATGCAAAGGCCCTGGGTTCAACACCCAGAACCACAGAAATAAATAAATGAGTAAATAAAATATAGCCCTGACTGTAATCCTAACTCTCTAAAACAGCTGAAGTGTCTGATCATAAGGCAGAAAAATAAAACCTCTGACTAGTCATGCCTATAGCAGTGGAGCTGAAATCTAGCACAGAGAAAACAAGAAACAGTCTTGATGGTCTGCCCAGATGCCCATGCCGCTTTACTCACTGGTTGGCAAGAGAACAAGTTGTTGGTGTACTGATTAACACACCAAGTCTACTAGTCACAACAGAGGACCAGAGGTCAACCCCCTACATGAGCTACAAGATAAGGTCTCTCCATTTTTGACTTAGGGGGAAGAGCAGACTGAATTTTTACTGCAGTGTAAATAGTACAGAGAAGACTTGTTAAATTTGTGTTTCTATATATGTGGGCATTTTTTTAATTTCATGTGTGTGTGTGTGTGTGTGTGCGTAAGATGTGTCTGTATGTGTGAAATGGAGAATGAGAATTAATTATTGTTTTACTTTATATGGTATATTTCATGGTAATGTCAGTTAATGCTTACCAAAAATTGTGTAGGAAGGAGTCAACACAAGCTTTCTATCAGCATATTAATCGATTCTGATCTTACATCCTCCTTAAATCTCTAATTATACATCCTTCGCTCTTCTTCCTTGTTTCTGTCCCTGAAAATAACCTCTCAAACACTCTATACCTCCCTCCATTCCAGGTATAAAAATACTACCACCAAGTCCTACCTCTTTTCTTTCTTTCATTTGTTATTGTCCCTTTGTCCTTTTTTTTGTGACAGGGTCTCACTATGCAGTTCAGGCTGGCCTTAAGCTCACTTTGAGCCCAGGCCTGGTCTCCAACTTGCAACGATTCTCTTGCCTCAGCCTCCCGAGTGCTGGGATTATAGGCATCGCCACCACACCTGGTTTTCCTTGTTTTTGAAAGGATTTTCTTCCTTTAATTCTTCATTCATCCTCTATATTCCAGGCCAACTGTCATCAGTATTATTTCATTCTTCTTTGGATATTGAAAAAATGTGACATTTTAAAAACAAGTTTTAAATTATACAATTGACGCATGATGGTTCTTTAAGTGCTGGTCTAGCTGGTATTTCTTGTCTCCTTGAAATATACTGACCAGGACTGATGCTATTACACTAAGTAGGTTGAATAGCCATGAAAACCCCCAAACCCCAAAGCCCCTGTCACATCACAGGGAGACATCCACTAAGAAAAAGAGCTCCCTAGGTGCAGCAGGGTCTTCTGCCCGGACTCATGTGCAACCCTGGGCAAGGAAACAGGGCAGTGAGATTCCCAAAACTCTTCACTGCTGAAGTGGAAGAAGTTTCAGGCAAAGAAATATAAAAACAAATGGTCAAAGGTTTGAGGATATGAAAGAAGAAAAGAGAAGATAAATGAGATATTCTGTAAACAAATACAGGGTGGTAAATAAAGGATTTAATTACTAAAGTATTCAGTGAGCTTATAAAGGACAAAAATGTCTTCACAGAATTAAAGAAGACAATGCAAGTATGAATAACTACTTTAGTAAAGAACTTCCATTTGCAAAGGAAACAAGCAGAAGTACTGGATATGAAAAAATCAATGGAAGGTATGAACAGTGGGAATGACCCATTGGAGGAGGAGAGACTGTCAGTTCTTGAAGACAAGGCTGATGTATTCTATTTTGTACTTAATGATACCTTAAAAAGAGCAAGACAGAATCAAATCAAGATCCAACAACTGCTGGAATACTTGGGAAAACACCTAAGAAGCTGTTATGGTTGATACATTGTATCAACTTGGGGAGTCTAGAGGTTTGGCTGAGTGACTCAGCAGTTCTGCATCTTGGGGTGAAAAGGACATGCCCTTACCCTTCTGGGATGTAGTTGTTCATTGTGTCAATTTGAGAATTTTAGAAGGTTAACTATGTGACTCAGCAGGGAGCCAAGGTGGCTTGCTTTGTACTCATCCTGAGGCTGTGCAGAGGAAGGCATTCAGACAGTGTGGCTGTAGATGACCACCTCCATCCCCCGCAGGGTAGGCAGGCTGCATAAAAAAGGGAATTGAGAAAGGACTGACTGCTGGTTCTCAGAGGAGCTACAGTCTTTGCCTTCAGCTTGGTTATCTACTGGCTTCTGGTACAGACAGTCCAGCTTCCACCTGGGACTCTTCAGCTTTCTGGTGTAGACTTTCTGGCCATTGTAGATTCTTCAGCATTCTGTCACAGACCCATCAGCCTCCTGATATGGACTTGCACGGACACCGCAGTGAGCTCCAGGCTTGGGACTGGTCTCTTCAATCTCCAGCGTGCAGACACCCTCTGCACACTTCCTCATCCAACTCTGTGGCTGACCATGGTAAGCCAAACTTGCAATTTCTCATATATTTGCATATCTTGTGTTATATCTGTTTCTGTAGTAAACACTGACTGATACAGAAGCATAAGGAAAGGTAAGAAAAAGACACCAAATATATAAAAATGTATTCACTGAAATCATAAGAGAAATGTTTCCAAATCTAAAGAAAGAATTAAGTATCCAGGCAAATAAGCCATAATAGTGGACCCCAAATATCCACTACCAGAAAAAACATCCTTTCTTCAATGCATCATGGTCAGAATATCAGAGATTCAAAAATAGAATACTAACTGCTGCTAGAGAAAAAAAATCAAGTGTCTTATAAAGGTAAGCCTATCAGAATAAAAGTAGACTTCTAAACACAAAATTTAAAGGCCAAGAAAGAGTATAGTAAAGGACTTCAAGCCCTAAAAGAAAACAATTGGTAACTCACATTACTATATCCTGCAAAATAGCCCTCAAAATTGGCAGAGGATTAAAAACTTTCCCCAACAAAGAGAATCTAAGAAAATTCATGACCATCAAACAAGCACTGTAGGAAGTACTCACAGGTACCCTAAACAGAGACAGCAGGACCAACACCACTAAAGAATTCAAAAGAAAGAGTAAATATAACTGGGAAATTAGTTAAACAAGTGGGGAAAAACCAAAGGAATCAGTACTGAAAAAATAATGCAATGACAGGATTCAGTAAATATGTTTCAATAGTGGCATTCAGTGTGAACAGTCATAACTTGCTGATCAAAAGACAGAGACTGACATACAGGATGAAAAGAAAATGTTACCTGCAAGAGATATACCTTACCCAGGAAGAAACACACAGCCTGGATGTGAAAGGCTGGAAAACAATACACCATGCCGCAGAGCCGGAAGACAAGCAGGAATAGCTATGCTACTTTGAGAGAAAGTAGACTCCAAGCCAAAACCGATCAGAAGAGACAAAGAATGTCAAGGAATGTCATTCTACACTGTTCAGAGAATAATCAATAAAGCACAACGATGTTATAAAACAAAAATTATTGGACATAAAAGGACAAACTCCAATACATTTATAGCAGGGGACTGCAGCACCCCCCTCAAGCAAACATACAGGTGAACCAGACAAAAATTCGCAAACAAATGTCAAGAGTTCAACTGTAACACCAGAAAAACGAGCCTAACATATTTAAAGTGTTTTATCTAACAGAATACATGTTTTTCCTCTATAATAGACCATATTTTAGACTAAAGAGTATGCTTAACTGAATATAAAAGAAAATTAAAATAATCCCTTGTCAGATCATGGCAAAATGATACAACAAATCAGCATCAAAACAACTGTAGACATTATGCAAACATGCAGATATTAATTAATGCCCCTTTGAATAATCGCAAAAAATCAGGAAAGAAATGTAAAAGTTCTTAGAATCAAATGGCAATTACAGCTCAACATACCAAAATCTATGACAATGAAAGCAATTCTGAGAGAAAAGCTTATCGCTGTAAGTTTCATTACAAAAACAAAACTACTGCAACCAAATAACCTAAGAAAGCAAGAGCAGTCCAACCCAAAACCTGTAAAAGGGAAGAGGTTGTAAGTATCAGAGTGCAAAGTAATAAAATTGAGAAAAAACAATGTAAAAAATCAGTCAATCAGAGTTTGTTCTTTTAAAGGCTAAACACAAATAAGAAACTCAGCAAAACAGGAATAAATGAAAGATACACATCAATTTAATGAGAAATGAAAAAGATGAAACCACAATTGACATATACAAAGTCCAGAAGATTATAAAAAACTATTTTTAACACTTCTATTCCACTATGTTAGAAATTGTAAAAGAAATGGAAAAATTTCTAGACATATATGAATTACCAAAACTGAGCCAGGATTATGTAAAAACCCTGAATAGATGAATACTGGCAACAAAAAAGAAGCGATAATGAAAAGCCCACCAATTAAAAAAAACTAGACATGATGAATACACTGCTGAATTTTAGCTGAACTTCAGGGAGGAATTAATGTCAAAAATCCTCAAACTCTCCCATGAAACTGAAAGAGAAAGCAGAATGTCAAACAATTTTAAACTTGATACCCAAAACAGACAAAAATTCAATAAGAAAGAAAACTTCAGGCAAATTTCCTTAATGAACATTGATGCAAAAATTCTCAAGATACTGACAAACAGGAAATCATTACAAAGACTTCATGGACAATTTGACTTCAGCCTAGGAATGCAAGGTTGGCTTAACATACATAAATCAACATATGTAATATACCACATAAACAGAGGTAAGGATAAAAATCACATGATCATCTAAACAGATGTAAAAATGCTTTTAATAGAAATATAACATTCGTTTGTGATTTTAAAAAATTCTAGAAAAAATAGGTATAGAAAGACCTTACCTGACACTGATAAAACCTATTCACAACATATTCAAAATAAACATCATGCAGATGTTTATGGAAAAAACCTGAAAACACTTCTTTCTAAAATCAAGAACAAGGCAAGGATGTCCACTCTCAACACTATAAGTACTATACTTAATATAGTACTTTAAACTTCAGCCAGTGAAATCAGGCAAGAGAAAGAAATAAGAAGGATTTGAATAGGAAAGAAAAAGTCAAGCTGTCCTTATTTGCAGATGACATGATCCTTTATATAGAAGATGAAAAAACTGTACTAGAAGACTCTCAGAACTAATGAACAGACAGTAAAGTGGCACGATACAAAATTAACACACACACACAAAATCAGCAACATCCCTGTATGCCAACAATGAACTCACCAAGAAAGAAATCAAGGAAACAATCTCATTCCCAAAAACTTAAAAAAAAACCCATAGGAATTAACCTATCCAAGAGAGTGAAAGATGTCTATAATGAAAACTATAGTTCTCTGAAAAGGAAATTAATGCAGACATCAGAAAACACAAAGATATGTTCTGTGCTTGGATAGGCAGAACCAGTATTGTCAAAATGGTCATATTACCAAAATTAATATATAGAGTTAATGCAATTGCACTCCAAACTACAAAAGAATTCTCCACAGAACTTGAAAAGGCAATCATAAAATTTATATGCAATCAAGAGACCCAGAATAGCCAAAGAACTGCCAGTCAAAACAGAATCAATTAGAATGCTAGATTTCAAATTATGCCTCAAAGACACAGTAATACAAATAGCATGGGCATGGCCTAGTGGAATAGAATGCTTAAATAACCCCATGCACCCTCATCCACTTAATGAAGGGACCAAAACATACTTTGGAGAAAAAATAACTTCTAGATACTAGGAAAACAGTGACTTACGTGTAGAAGAATAACTCTTGAATCATCTCTCTCAACCTGTGCTGAAATCAAATAAAAATGCATCAAAGGTAAAATCTCTGAAATCATAGGCATAAATGAACAGAACTCCAGTTGTGAAGAAGTAATTCCAACAATTAATAAATGAGATTATGTCAAATTAAAAAGCTTTTGCTCAGCAAAGGAAATAAGCAACAGAGTGAAGAGATAACCTACTGAGTAGCCAAACATTTGCCTGTTACTCCCTTGATGAGAATAACACATAGAGCATATAAAGAATTCAAAATCTTAGACCCCTCCCAAATAAAAGACCCAAACAAAATATGGACAATAAAAATGAATGGACACTTCTCAGAAGAACAATATACAAATGGTCAATAAGTACATGAAGGTTGGTCAGCAACCTTAGCTGTCAGAGAAATGTAAACTGAAGCAACACTGAGATTCCATCTTATTCCAGAAACACTAGCTTTCATTGAGAACTCACAGAATAACAAATGATGACAAGGTTGTGGGGGAAAAGAAACTTCCACACTGTTGCTAGGAATGTAAACTGGTACAAACACTAGAGAAATCAGTATGGAGATTCCTCAAAAAAATAAAATAGAAATTTCATTCAACCCAGGCATACCTCTTCTGGGTATCTTCCCAAGACACTTAAAGTCCTAACATTACTATGATACAGCATACTCATGGTTATGGTGTCACAATTCACAATACCTGAGATATGTAAGCAGCCCATATGTGCCAACAGATGAGTGGATTAAAAAAATGCACTATGTATATACACACTGGAAGACTGTTCCACCATAAAAAGGGATTAAATTTGGGTCATTTTTTAGAAAAATTGATGGATCTTGAGACCGTAATGGGAAGTGAAATAAATCAAACACAGAAGGTTAAATATCACTTGGTTTTCTTATATGAGAAACTCAAAATATGAAGAGCAAAATAAAAGGGAGCTGGTAGGAGGAAACAGGCTTACTTTGGGGAAGGAAGAGGAAGGTAAGGGAAGAAACGGAAGTAAAGGTGATCATGTTGAGATATGCACATGTGCCCGTTCTCCAAGATGAGAGTAATTATAAGCTACACCATTGGAATCATATACCAGGAAGACAAGGAATGGAAGAGAGAGAGAGAGAGAGAGAGAGAGAGAGAGAGAGAGAGAGAGAGATGAGGAAAGAAAACCTTCCTTTCATATATTTCTTTGGAATTTCTGTAAGTCTCTTAGACCAGCTTTCCATGTCTTCTCTGGGAGTTTTTGTCTATTTATATTGGTTGTCTTCATGTTTCAAAACATGTCTTCTACATAATCTTTTAGGCTTCAATTGTGAATATCATGCTCAACAATTCTTTTCTTTTTTCAGATATTAAATATTTTAAGTTAAACCTTCCCCCTAGAGGAATGACTGTTTTGTTGCATAGGTATTTTTTTCCCACTGGGGCTTCAAATGAGCTTCTGATACTCCCCAGGAAGCAGCATTCCTTTGTCTGTCACCAAGAGTACAGAAGTTTCTGTCCCTGTGGGCTAATTTTAAAAGGCATTCGTTTCCTACTGGAGTTCTGACAAACACACCACTGTGTTGCTTATCAAGGTTTGAAGAATACTGGTTTCCCCCTTCATGTGTAGAGAATGCTCAGCTCACAACAGAACCCCTCTGGCATACATGCCTCAGGTGCCAACAGGGCCTCAAAAGAAGAGCCTGGCAGAATGGTACCACTGTTGTTTTGTTTCATTTCATTTTTGCCTATGGATCTCTTAGGGTCATGATCAGTCCAGAATCCAGGAGCCTAATTTTCTGTCTAAATTAAGAATAAGAAAAAAAACATTATATATAAAAGGTAAAAAGAAAGCTAAATGCTATGGAAAAGCACTTAGAGTTGACAGACCGATAGAGTTCCACACCTTCCTCTTCTTCTTAGATTAAAATTTAAGAACCATTTAATGATCTTCTAACATGAGCCAGGCAAACTGACACATTTTCATGAGAGTATTCATTCTACAAATGAAGGTCTAGGAGCAGACGTCTATCACTAAGTTAAATGTTGCTCAGAGAATCTCATCAGCTTTAACAAATTCTTGCAATGCTGCAGAACTGGGATTCGAGTCCTCATTGTTTGGTTTTTAGTTCTAGTGCGTTTTTCACTGCACAGACCATAACCACAATGCAGTAGTAATCCCTCAGCTTCACAGAAGGCCACCTCAGGAGCTGTCCATTCTAACGGTACCCATCTTTTGAAGGTCATAGTATCTTGTTTAATAACTCATATAATTAATTAGTGCTTGAGTTTAATTATGAAAATACTTCTCTACTGAAAAAGTTGAATTCTTTCTTCTCCCAGAGAGTCAGTGGTTCACAGCTCTCGTTTTCTCTCTTCCCCACTGACAGAAATTTAATTCGGCCACATTTAAGACTTAATTGTCATAATCAAATCATTTTGGGTAACTGATAACACTGGATCACTTTTCTTCAAGTTAAGGGATTGTCTTCCTTTAATAAGGTTTTGCTCCTTGAAAATATCAACAAGTAATTTTACCAGACTGAGGGTGGCCCAGCACTAGAGCACTTGCCTAGCAAAGGCAAGTCTCTAGGTTCAGTCCCAATTAGTATTCATTATTGCCCGTTATTATTATTTTGAATAGGTAACTAGAATAAATGATAGTGAACAAAAATAAATGATAACTTTTAACACTTTTGATGGGTATTATTAGGTACTAAATCTCAGTTGAGAACCACTGGGGTGGCTAATTTATTGGGAATGGCTAAGAAGACAGCTGGAGTCCAGCTTCCAGGTGGAAAATGGGCCAAGGCCATTCCCCAGGTGCAGGCCCCTGGACTTGCAGGAGAATCAGGGCCTTGTGCTGCACGGCATGGTGGCCACTAGCCAGCACCGGGAGTCCTTCCTCAACTGCTTGGACAGCAATTATGACGTATCACTGAAGACCATGTCCTGCAACTCATGGGTCACCAGCGAATGCACATGGAGGACCTCCTTGTAATGCCCTTTGCTCAGGTGTTGGCCCTTCTCCATAGCATCTGAAGCATTCCCAGCTCCTCACCCATGTGCGCATTCCCAGCCATAAGTGATGTCTGCTGTTAGGCCCCTCCCCTGTCTGCAAAGACACACTATCAGAGGAGACAGAGGAGTCCGGAGCTGGCCCAGGAGACTGCGGAGGAGCCGTACTGGTGTCAGAGCATCTGCAGACCCTGCAGACCCACTGCTCTCTCAGTGAGGTGGGTGCTGAGCTGTGAGCTCAGATAACTGTCAGAAATGAGCAGGTCAGGAAACCAGGAGCAAGAGCACATTTCCGCCACATTCCTGCACAGACAGAAGGGCTGCTCAAGAGATTTCTTTTAGAAAAAACAGTTGCCACTGGTAGTACATTTCAGCTAAACAATGTATTGCAAAATTCGCTGACTTGTGACGTGTTCAGTCTGTGCAGGGAACTCACTTTGTCACTTTAGGGGAGCATAACCATTGGGTTCATGTCAGCAGATAAAATGGCTGCATTCAAAGACAAACAGGAATTATGGGGGCAATGAGAACACTGGGCTTTCTGACACGTTTCAAACATTGGAGATTTTGAAGGAGACTGAGCCAGAGCTTTCTTTCTCTAAGCAAGTGTATGATCACCTGTCTCAGAATTAACAAAGAGTTTGAACATTACTTCCCAACCCCAAACTGAGAAGAAATGGAAAAATGACCCACTTGTGAATAAACCAGGTAAAGGATTTCATCTGTGGTAGAAGAGAATCAACTGCTTAAGATCCCAAGTGATGGCAGCCTTAATGGGATGTTTCAGCAACTTCAGATCTCTGTGTGTTCTGAGTTAATGTGAAAGCAGAAAATCCTGGGACAGCCACAAAAGCATAGAAAAGGCCTCTTATACTTCCAACGTCCCATCTTTGTGAAGTAGGGTTTTCTTCAGGGATAGCAACTAGAAGATGAAGGGTAGATTGGACATAAGCAAGTCGCTTTGGCTGTCACACTCTCCCAGCGCCTCCGACAGGGCTGTCTAGTTGTAGGGAGAGAGGGTTGGGGCTCCCTCTGGTTCTGCATTGTGGTGAGTTGTAGAACTATTTCATTATATGTTACAGCATAATAATAATAGAAATAAAGGGTGCAATAAATGTAATTCACTTGAATTGTTCCAAAACCATCCTACCCCCAGTCTGTGGAAAATTTGCCTCTCACAAAGCTGTTCCCTCCTAAAAAGGCTGGACACTTCTACCACAAAGTGTATTTACCAGTTATTAGAACCTTTTATGAGATTCTGAGGCAATTATCACCCATTGTCCTCAGATGCCCAATTGCAAGATAGCTTGTCTGAAATAGATTCTGAGGCTCCGAGGTTTGCGCACAGCAGGTGTGATGGAGAAAGCATGCGTCAGCTCCGTGCCTGTGAGGGGTGAACTGGGCAGGAGGCGTCACCCAGATGGAGCCGGAACACAACTCAATCCTCCAGGGAGACCAGAAACTAAAAAGGCCGTCAGAGTTGCTCCAGATGCAGAAAAGGAATTGAAACCTATGGGGAGGGAATATGACCTGAGAGGAAGGGAAAGGGAAAGGGGTAAAAGAATGGGCTACTTGTCCGTTTAAGCAAGACTTCCTCTTTTGTTGTTATCTTCGATTCTCTTTTTTCAAGGGCAATTTGCCACATCACACCGCTCAATTTTTTTTGACTTCAGAAAATAAGAAATAAATTATTAGGTGAATGTTAACATTCCCTAAACCTCAGTACCTCAAATAGAAAAGTTCTGAAGACACACCAAAGTCAGTGGGGACCATTAGTCAAAGACCGTGTCTGCGATATTAGTGGAAACATCATTCATTCTAACAGTCACAACCAAGCAGCACATTTGCCTCCACCCGTGACGGAGTGTTTAAAATTATTGCCTCTGCCTTCTCTAATTAGACCTTTGGAGACCTAAACAAATAACGCACTCGATTTGGACCTTGGAGTAGAAACGAGCAGGATTGTGCTTTCTGTCAAGATTTGCTCATTACTCCAAATGAAAAGGTCTATGCTCCAGTTTTGAGGTCTGCATCGGCACATGCTACACTATAGAAAGCTACTTTACTAGAGCATAAATAATTTTCTGCACAGTGCAACTAGTACAGATTCACTTAAAAGTGCAGATTTATTGAGATGACTTTTGGTAGCAGTACTTTGTAATTAAAATGCTTTTGAGTCTAAAACTCACCATGAATTTGTGCAGACCCCTTTCCACCTTATTGTCATCTCATTATCTGCATCTACAGAGGCACTGGGGGAAAGGAGAGGCACGAGGAGGGGTAGCTGTTCTACACTAGAGTAGCGGTTGTTCTGAAAAGTGCATTAAGCAAACAGATACACACACATTCAAAATTCCAGTGTATAAGGAAATGAACATATGATCTCAAAGACAAGATAGGATGGCACAGATGTACTCTCAAACAGAGAGTGTATTTCAGTTCCTTGTAGTATTATTTAAATCAAAATTACTGGATGCTCTTACATAATGTTTTTAATTTTTTTTTTTGCAGTACTAAATATGGAACTGAGGGCCTTCAAATTGAACTATAACCCTAGCCCTTCTCCCTCCCCAGCCCTTTCTTTCTTTCTTTCTTTCTTTCTTTCTTTCTTTCTTTCTTTCTTTCTTTCTTTCTTTCTTTCTCTGTCCTTTCCTTTTCTTTCTTTCTCTTCTTTCTCTGTGTCCTTTCTTTCCTTCTCTCTCTCTCTCTTTCTGTTCTTTCTTTCTCCCTCTCTCTGTCTTTTCCTTCTCTCTCTCTCTCTCTCTCTCTCTCTCTCTCTGTTTTCTTTCTCTCTCTTCCTTTCTCTCAGAGCAAAGTCCCACTAAGTTCCCAGGCTGCACTGAAACTTGTGATCTCTGTTTCAGGCTCCAAAGACGAGCATTTTTAACAAAGGCCAAGGCAACTGTGATACAAGTGGCACAGACTTCCTGCCACAGAAGCACTGAAATCAGCAGAATCATAACAGCCATGTTTCCTTCCCCACTCTGCCATTCAATGATCATGAGTCTCAGTTTTATGATATCTGCATCTAGGATTAAAGGAATGTCTTTAAAGGACTGTATTAAAAAGTCAAAACGATGTCCTTCATAAGATACAAACCATTCAGGTAATGACTGTTAGAAGCAGTTTATGCCTCTATTTCTAGAAAAGGGACCTTAGTGGGAATGGGTGGAGACAGAATACAAACAAAACAGCTCTGGAAATTTGAGATGACAAAAGACAGAAGGACACATGGATGGTATTCTGGGAAAGATGAGAGTAAGAAGTGAAACAAAGAACTAAAATGCAATTCTTGTATTTGCTTATTCCCTGCAGTGCGTATTTCAGTGATAGCTTGGCTCATGACTACTTACATCATTTCTCTGTAGGAGTCATAATTTTTAATAAAGATGCATCCAACCATGATAAACAGTAAAATACAGATTCTGTTCCTAGATTGTTTTCTATTGGTATGTTCTATAAAATAGCAATGGCCATATGCCCATCGAATGTGCATGGGAATTAATTATGCTGAAGCACACAAAAATGGCTTCTGTCTCCCAGGAAATCAACGTCTCACTGTTCGTTTCTTTAACCATCATCAAAATGCAGTGAGTTACAGTTTGTGCTACCTGTGACAGGTATTTTTAAAGTGAAAATCACAACCACACTAACCTTGTACCTTTTGGCATATAGCAAGTGTCCAGATCCCCCACGGTTCAATCACCACCATCTGGCTTTGTAGGTGATTAGCAGTTTTCTTCCAGTAACCTTGCTAGCCTTAGTGTTTATTGAGCAAGGTCAGGGGTAGAAAACTCTTACAGAATTGAACTTGGCAGGAAAGGGTGGTTATGGATACACTTGTGGCATGCTCAGTAAGACTTTAAAGAGCCACCATGATAGATCTAACCTCCTCAAATTCGGCAAAGCTGTCAATTGCTGCTTGTAAACTGTGCAGTTCACACTAAGAAAAACATGTATTTCCCTGTCAGGAGGATGCAAAGCTTGGCTGAAACTCTTCTGGGCTTATCAATCTCACTGATGTTCAAAATGAACTATTGATTTTCCTCACACCATACAATATGTTGAGAAAAACCAGCAAAGGTACATTCCTGATAAGAAGTAGGCCAAGGTTATTATGCTATAAAAATGCAATGCTGGAAAAGATTGACAACATCTAGAAATAATTAGAAAACACTGAGAACCCAAAGCAAGTTAGCATTATAGGAAACTTTTTACAACTGTGTACCCCAAATCTCATCTCAGGTTATTGTATCATGAAGTGTGATGCTGGACTAGCATTCTGTTAATAGCACCTCTCTCTGCAAATAGGTGACATCTTTGATGACATATCCTTCGAGGAAAATCACTGAAGGCGGATCATTTTAGAGGTACCGATGTGTCACTCATTAGAAGAAAACTGCATCATGATGAAGAGCAATGGTAGTGAATAGGGAGCAGCTTTTGGTTTTAAAAATGTCACATTAGAAATCCAGTCATTCTCTCTTTCCGTATTCAAAAGGTAAAATTAAGCCTTATGTTCATTAAGGAACAATTAATATTCTGAGGTTCCTCAATTCCTAGGACAGTGGTTGGCACATGGTAGGAAGTTAAAAAAATAGACCTCTACTAAAGAAATAAATATTGTTTTGCTTTTGGTTTGTCAGATCACAATATTTCTAGCAATACATCTGTTAGCAGTTTGCAAAACTAGGTAAATGTTATTAATTGGCATGAATTGAACAGCTAATAGTGAAATAGACCAAATAACTACTAGAGAACGTTTGGACCAATACACAAATTCTAGGAAGGGAATCACAACAGAGACTAGCTCACGGGGCTGATCTGGGGGGATCCTGATGGTGTTATAAAGACCCTAAAATACATGGGATTTGTTCTCTATTTGGTTCTCTAATTAATATGTAAAGGTATTTTTATAAATGCTATTTCCAAAATTATCAGACCTAATAGCAGGCGTATTCAACTCATTAAGTTAACACCCCCTCAACCTCTCTGGCCTTCTTAATCATGAAAGCGGGTATTGTGGTAGGAGGGCATGAGCTCTGGTTTTAGCTTGCTGGGTCGGAGTCCTGGCTGTGCTCCTCGCTGGCTGCACTACCACCAGGACCATCCTGGCTGACAGTGCCGCCTCTGTTTCACCAGATGTCAATAAGCTAATTGACAGCCCTGTTGTAAGGAATAAATTAATTATTTAACTTGGTAATTATTACATCCGAAGCTCTTAGAAATTAGAACAAAATAAGTACTACATAAGCATTACATATTATAATTATGCATAATTTGTGTTAATACAGAAACTATTTGTTCTCATAATAAAGGATAATCACAAAAGTGAAGGAAATAAGGGGAAGGCAAACCAAGTATAATATATTAATTCATGATCCATGACCTGATCTTCATCAGTTTCATTTGGGGAATTCATCTTACCAACTTGGAAATCTCTAAAACTTGCCTTGGGTAAGAACTTATTATGAATATACCATTACTATGTGTTAGCATGGTCAGTTTAGTGTTATCTGAGCATCTAGCTAATACATAAATGTATCTTTACCAACGTTACTTACAAACTCACTAGACCTGATACCGGGTATATTTAACCCATTAAGTTAACACGGTGGTTTGTGTCCGTGGTTTACCATTTTCTTGAGTTTACAAAGAGTTGCTGGGTCAGGTGTATAGCTCGGAAGCACAAGTGTCTGCTTGACAAGCGCAAGGTCCTGAGTTTGATTCCTGGTACCAAAAAAAAGTTGCTTTGCTAGATCATAGCTTCACAGTCCCTCCTGAGCAAATAGTCAGTGTAATTGCTCAGGGGACACTTGAATTCTTCCTTCTCATCTTCCATACATTCTCATAGCTCTGTGTTTCTGACTCACCCACTCCCTCTGTCTGCAGGGCTACAGTTCCAGTCAAAGTGACATCATCTCCTTTACTGCCAGCCACATCTACCTTCCGTGCTTTTCAGATGTTCAAGCCTTTCACATTTGCTGTCCTGCATCTGGAATGAGTTCAACCTGAGCGTCTCACAAGTAGCTACTTTCTCATCTACAACAGATCGCCTGTAAGGGAAGTTCCTCCCTTCCATCCTAAAGTATGTCTCCTATCCTTTCACTGCCTACCACATCACATTACTTATTTTCCTGTGGACATGCACACCCAGCACAGGTTTAAGCCCTAACTCCCAACCTGATGATGTTTGGAGGTGGGACCCTTGGGAGGTAATTAGGTTTGGATGAGGTCAGCAGGGTGAGACCCTCATGAAGGCATCAGTGGCATCATAAGAGATCAGAGGCCAGAGAGGGACCCTTTATTGCTCTACCCTGCTTATGCCTGGCCCCTGAGCAACCGGAAACAGGTCATTCTGAAGAACCAGCAGGAAGAACACTGCCACCAGGTCAGGAGGGCACACATGGAAAGGGACAGCATCCAGGCTGTCTAACCCCGATTTGTAGAAGTATCAAATTTATAAAATATTAAAATGACCTAACTTTGATATGCATGCATTACAGAGTACTTACAAAAAATAACATGGGTTCTCACATTTAAAAAAATTAAAGGAATATCAGAATTGAGCCAAACCTATGAACAAATAGAATTAGCAATGATGTCATACAGTGTTGTACCCCATATCAGAATGCACATTCTTCTGAGCTGCACATAGGTATTCTCCCAAACAGGCCATATACAGCCTCACAGAACGTGCTTAAGTAAATGCCAAGGAATTGAAATTATCCCATGCGTGTTATCAGACTATAGTGCAATGAAATTCAAAATCAATGGCAAAAGAAACCACAAAAACTACATAAACACATGGAAGTTAAATAAAAACTTCCTGAAGAACCAATGGAATTAAAGAAGAAATCAGACAGTTTCTATAATGAAATAATACTGATAACAACATACCAGAACTTGTGGGACACCATGAGTGCAGTCTTACAAGGGAAATTCATAGCAATGAATGTCACACCAGGAAAACAGAGTGAGTTCAAATAAATAACCTGATGTTGAACCTCAAACTTCTAGAAAAAGAGGAATAAGTCAAGCCCAAAGCTCACATGAGGGAGGAACTTATAAACATCAGAGCCAAAATTAATGCAATTGACATTAAGAAAAGAGCACAAAGAATAAATGAACTGGCAGGTTGGTTCTTTGAAGGGTGACATAGAATTGATAAACTCTTGGCCAAACTTAACATAGAAAAGAGATGACTCAAATTCACACAATTATGAAGGAAAAGGGTGAAACCAAAGCAGATCCTGGAGAAATCCAAGAGGTTATTGAAACTTACTTCAAGAACTTGTATTCTAATAAGAGAAAACACAGAGGAAGGGTACAGATTCCTAGATACATATGAATTAACAAAACTGAATCAAAGAGAGAAATGAAAAATTATTACACGGTTTCCTCCAAAACGGAGCAGCATAACACCTAAGTTTATAAATTTCTCCATATTATATTAAGGCTTACCATTTTACAAAGGAGAAAAAGTTTTAAATCTATGATAGTCAGAAATAGGTAGCAAAACCAAGCTTCCATCTGTAAAGCTGTTTTCATCAAAATTTTTGGTCAAAGTTCAAATTCCAGGCTGACTTTTGATAATTCACTTATGCTCCTCTTACCAAATTAATATAGCTATTAAATGTTAAGTTCCTCTCCTCTGAAATTGTCATTAATGTGTTTTTGTTTTTTGGAACGGAGCATCAGGGTATCAATTGACTTTTCAGTTCTATTAGTTTATAAATTTGTTCTTATTTCTGCAACAAGACTTTCATGTTTAGTTCAGTCTACTGTGTGCTGACATTCTAAAATGTCTAGAAAACTTTGGTGTGGCCCTGACTCAAATCTGTTTTCACAAGGTCTGAGCAGCTGCCTGGAAAAGAATTTGTCTGTAAAGAAGAAGGAACCAGGCATGGTACATTTATAACCACATCTTTGTCACTGAAAAAGAATAAGAAATTTGAGTGCAACATAGTGATTGTCACTCAAATACATCTCCAGCCTGGGTTATATCTAAAAAAAAATGAAAACCTGAGAAAGTCTTCCACACAAAAGCACTGGAAATGTTGGTATATAGGAAGTTCTACTTGCAGAACTTTCTGGCAAATTATAATACAGGGGTAAGGGAGGTGTTTCACGTCTTGTGCATTTATGTAAATAGTAATATGGGACTTGCATTCACCGGCAATGATTCCTGGGGGAGAAGAATCTACTGGAGGACTGTGGTGCCAAAAGTTACCTTTGCAAGTTAATGGAGCAGTGGTAAAGTCCCAAGGAGGCATCAGATACATTTTGGATCTCCCAGAAAACTGATGGTGAGCACTGCAGAAGATGTGTGTGAGTGCTTAGAAGAGCTGATGATCTGGTCATCAGAATGACTGACCTGAAAACAACAACATACAGTGTAAGAACCATTGTTGAACTCCTACCATCTTGCATGGTGAAGCTCTGTATCATGTCCAATTTTTTTTACTACTTGTTACTGTCTTTGATTGTTGGATCAATCTTACATTCTTACATCTGGTGGACTGAGCAACTTTGGTGAAGATAACAGTATGTAATGCAGCAACCATTGTTAATTCCCATCATTTTGCTCTGAGGTCATGTATCATTGTTTTTGTGTTGTTTTGATTTTGTCTTCATTGTTGTTTTGTTAGTTTTTCAAAACTTTATAATAAAAAATCTGATGAAATTTACTTGTATAATATGATTTTTATTATATGTAATAAATTCTAAAATAGTAAATAGTAATAAGATAAAGAAACACATAAATAATCTAACAGTAATATTATCTCTACCCACAAGTTGAAAATGGTTTAAATTTTTTCCTGCATTAGCTTTTGTCAGTTGAATGTGAAGGGCCAGAGAGGATGGACCAGGGATGCAGGAGGCAACACTTCCCATGGCTGTTACAGTAAGGCTATTTAAGGACAGTGTCATCAATGTGATTACGATACATGCAGCTGCCTACACACACAAATTGTTGATGCAAATCAAATGTCACATCTTCTATTTCCCATTATTTCTCCCACCAGGGATTTAGTCAAGTATAAAAATGTGAACAAAATATATATGATAGTAAAGCTATAAGTAGGAGTCTGTCTGAAAACACTCCAACTTTTGCTCATCTAGGATAAAACAAATCAGTCAACAGATACATTTTTATAGCCTACCAAAGGAAAAGTGAGATAGCCTCAGACTGAGGGTTTCTGGGATGCATAAATACATATGTTCCATATGTATATATATATATATATAATACATACATATGAGGTATATACAAAATAATATACTTTAGCTTACATGTACATGCTTAATATTTTACTTTTATATATATGCAAATATATTATAATATTTATAATAAAGTATTTTAATATATGCATATACATAAAAATAAAAAACTATGCCCTATTTTCAGTATCATCTTTTCACTAAGGATTGTATTTGACATATCAAAATATTTATATGGAACACTGTTCCTGAATGTGGGACCATCATTTTTGATGGATGAACCACTTTTTTCCTAGGTTAATAGGGGACATGTTGTCCTACTGATCATTTTTTAAAAATCTGCAAATCTATCAGGATAAAAATTTTTAACATTTTCAGAGAGGTCAGAAGAGATGCAGAGTTCATGTGCTTACTCAAGAAAATTGCTTTGGACATTTCAAAAATTTAAAAAAAATTTGTTCTGGGCATTTACACAAGTAAAAATGTAAAATTATCATGGGCAAGGTGACACTAGTTCATCCTAGGTACATTATCCAAAATTACAAGCCAAAGTTCCATCCAAATTGCATGACCCTCTTTTCCAGTTTCATGAGAAAAGCATTAGATAAGGACCAGGGTCTCACCTTACAGGGAACATAAAAAGCAGTCTTGACCTAGGGCCAAAAATAAACTTTTGTAGGCAACATTAGAGAGAAAAGACTGTTTAAAAACTCTGCATTGTTCATGTACGGTTTTAAACTGTGTTTGGAGACAGAATTGGTGAGGTTCTAAGTATATCCAATGTGGAGGGAGGCTAGGATTTTCTTAGCCTGAGAAGATAGGAAATATAAGGAATAGACAGGTGGAAGAAATGATTTACAGGCAGATAGATCAGTTTCTGCCAAGTGCCCATGTGACATAATCATGGAACAGTTCACGGATATTTTATCCTCTAAGTTTGTGCGTAAACTTGGTTAATTACAGATAAGATGTCCTTGTTATAGCCGTCCCATTAGTTAGTAATTATTGATCTTGAGCCTGGTACTTCACTTTTCTGAGATTTAGTTTCTCATCTGTGAGATAGAAAAAAATAGTTGCCTCTAAATATGTTAAAATAATTATGAAGATTAAAAGAGAAATTTTGCACACATAAAGCTCTGTATGTATATAAAGTATCTCTGTTGAAAAGTGCATTTAATAAACATTTTGCCAACGTGTCCACCCACATAAGCATAAAGGTTCAGGACAGTCTAGTAAAGTAATAATAAAGGGTGGAAAGATAGAAGGAAAGAGGGAGAATGGGAAGAAAAAGAAACAGTAAATTGGCCAGCTCAGTTTATAATGCTCTCCGTGAAAGATGGGAATAAAAGAACCTGATTTAAGCAGCATCTATTCCGTATGATTCTTGTCAATAGATACAATGCTCTCTACTGAGGATCTTCTATTCAAAAGATTAAATCATGTAAAATATAAGAAAATACTACTCATTTACTTGCTACAGGTTTAGAATTTATAAAAACAACAAGGGAAAGGCTTTCTTATAACCTTGTTTTACTGTCTGCGGGTCTCTACCATGTAAAGAAAATTAATAATAAAATACACATTATAAGTAAAGTAATAGGTAGGAAGGAAGTTCTAATCTCCTGAGAATAAACTTTTCAAGACTTTCTCAGGTTCTTTAGCAATATCATTTACATATAAATAATTGCCACATAATTATAAATCATGATCTGATCATTAAACAGGTCCCAAAGGGATGCTAGTAAGCAATTCTTTGTTTGATGAGTTCCAATTACTGTATTAATTAAAATTTAGTTGAACAAACAAGCTTAGTTTTAATTAATTAATTAACTAATGTAATAGAGACCTAACAGTAAAAAGAGTGCAATTCTACAATTAAGGCTTTCAGTATCAGATTGTTTTCCCAAGGAAATATGAATTACTGGGGTGTTGACGCAGTTGTAGTTATTTTCTTGTTTTACTCTTTAATTCTCAAAGCATCCACACTTGTAACCTCTAACTTCCTACTTCTTAACTCTCCAAACCATCATTTTGACACATTTGTCTTCAGCTTCCATGTCCATGCTCTGGCATGGGTTTGTTCAGCCTGTTTATTCATACATATTTAACCTTCACTGAACTCAGGAAGCTGAGGCAAGAGGATCATTGTGAGTTTGAGACCAGCCCGGGCTACATGGTGAGCTCAAGGCCAGCCTGAACTGCTGAGCAAGGCCCTGTCTCAAAAAGACAGAAAAAGAATAAATACATAAATAAAAATACATAAATAAACTTCACTGAGATGTGTCACGTGGGTTGAATGACTTAAAATTCGCAGAGTGGAAAAGTAGGCATTACAACTTTCTAGTCATAGACCTGATTTTAAGACATGAGAAAAACTATTATGAGAAACATGACACTAATTTCCCACAGTATTTTCAAATCTATTTACTTTTCCCTTTATCTTTCACACTTAGAAAATATGTTTGGCCTAGCAGTTTCTTTCCTTAGGATTGGTAGGACTTCTTGGAAAGGGCCCAGAAAGTAAGTTAGGCTATAGAAAATGTTCAGTTCTTACTCAGCCTATTTACATAAGGCTTCTCATCTATAAGTGCAGTGAGAACAATGCTGTCAGATCTGTGGCCACATTTCAGAGAGCCAATAATTCATGTGAGGAGAACTTCTCTACGACATTTGCTTGGTCATGGCTGAGGTGAGGTAAGAGGAAGGGATTCTTACCTAGCTGAGGACCATCCACACACAGAGCAGTACCGAGGGGAAAACGGGACTCAGGTGACCACGTGAGTCAATTTCTTTGCCTCCCTCTCCCGGTGACATCTGGAAACTGTCCTTATCATGACAAACTGTCCTTATCAAACTGTCCTCTTCACTGTGCTCTCTGCAGGTGGTCACCTCTTCTTGACACAAAGCTTCAATGTTTGGACCCAATCCTAAAGTGTTCAGGTGGTAAAACAAAACAGTGGAGTTGAGTTTTGAAAGTTTGTTTTAGAGCAATAGGCTATAAAGTGATGGCTGGAAGAGGTGGTGTTCTTGGAGAGCAGAACCATGGATTCCGTTGTCATTCTCAACGTTTTCTTGCCAACTTCAGCACCCGTACTACACTAGTAATACCAGAGTCCCATGAATGTGAATAGGTACAATAAATGAATAAATAGTAATGGATACACAATGTTAAAGTTACTGTAGAACCAATTTTGTATTGTGGTCCAATTTGCTGGGCTTATTGAGCAATTTCTCCCCTTTCCCTTTTGACAAGCCATGGTTTTGACAAGCATAATCTCTATGGAAAGCATTTAAATTTCTGTGATGTTAATGCTTGCATTTATTATAGCCAAGATAAAAGCGGATTTGTGGGTAGTTAAGGTGGATTTTTGTGAACGTTTAAGTGCACTCTGTATCAGTCTGAAGAGGAGGCACTTGGCAAACTCTAGAGGCAGAGAATCTGATATTTATGAGCATTTCCTGGTAGTTTTTGAAATGTTACCCAGTTTTCAGGTCACAGTCCAGGATTCCTGCTATACTTAATGTAAAATCTGCCAAAACCAAGGCCATTCTTTTAAAGTTAGAAAATAAGTGTTGGGTCAGTTCAGCATTGTGGTTTTCAAGACCTTGGCATCTAGGAATGATAGACTATGTAATTTGAACCAACTGTGTCATTGAAGAAAGCTAGAAAGACTCACTAGAGAGAAACACTATCTGCCTGAAGGCACCAGAGCAAAGACAGAATAATAAAAATAATAGCAGGACAACTGGACAAAAAAGGGAGCCTGTGCTAATAAGGTCAATCCGTCTACCAGAGCTGACCCCGACACAGCTGAAGACTTCTGAGAATTTTTACAGCCTTAGAATTGTAAGAGCTGAACATCAAACTTGGCAAACTACTGTCATCTTGGATCTGGAGTCCGAAAGTTTATACTTCTGGAGTAAAAGTGCCCAAAAGTGAACCAGCCTTTTCCCTTACCTGGGTCCACACCATTCAGATTACCCAGAAAATCTCAAACTAAGATTAGACTAAGACAACCTATGATTATCAATGTCCCCAAATACTTCCAGAAACAGCCTGAGAAATATAATATTGTTCTAGATCTCAAATTATTTCTAGAAAATTTTTTGAAACCAAAGTCTTATACACAGTGATAAAACAAAGCCTATGAGTAGATAAGACAACAAGAAAGAGAACCTGCAGAAAAGAACAGGTAATAGGGAACACTCAGAACCAACCCTCTACATGTGCTGTGAGAATGATCAGATCTCGAAGCACTAAAATGTTTTTAAAATATTGGATTTCAACCAAGAGTTATTAGCTAATATGTGGTTATGGGCTACTAGATAAATTCAGAAATATAGCTACACAGATGACATTGTCCGTGCTTTCATAGTAATGGGAATTTTCATAGTAGTCATATAAAAATGTGTATGCAGTGTCTTTTATATTTATGAAGTGTTTTCACAGAGATTGTTAGGATCAAAGAAAGAGAAAGAAAAAGAAAGAAAGAAAGAAAGAAAGAAAGAAAGAAAGAAAGAAAGAGCAAAAAGGAGAAGGAGAGCACCCATTCCCATCAGGCATACATGCAAGTGTGCCAGAGAGGTATTTACCAGAGGATATTAGTAAGAAATGTGAAATCAGCCTGTACTTTGTGTAAGACAGGCAAACGCAACTGTAAGAGTAAATATCAGGAATAAGGAAAATGGGCCAAAGTGAAGAAACTGAGGATTTGCCTGAGAAAGGAATAATTAGGCCATGAGTGACATGTAGAACTTACTGTGGTCTTCTAAAATGTTAGTATAACTCCTTGGCCTAAAACCTTTAGCGACTCTACATCTGCCACAAGATGGTGTCTGATTAAATGTACCCAGCGGCGAAGTACTTGCCAGTGATCCCGTTTCGGACCCGTCCTGAACGCCCGCAAAGGCTCCTCGCCAAGTACAGGGGATGAGACACGGTCTTCCCACTGAGGTCCTATTGCCCTGGGATGCAGCTTTCTCAGGCAAAAACCTGTGAGGCTCCCTCAGCTGCGGAAAGAGAGCGCAAATGGCCTTGCTGTTCCTCTCGCTCTCAGTCTTGCTGGGTGCATAGCTCTCCTCTTTGTCTGGTCTTCAGGATTCTCTGATCAAGTAATACTCGAAGCTTGGTATGTTCCTCAGGCATTCACTCACTGCCTTCCACCCTGCCGGCTCCCGCAGAAGGACCTAAGTGCTGCTGTAGTTGGACAAGCATGGACTCACCGGTCTCTCGAAATGCCTCTCTCTCTTTCCCTCTGCCTCTCTCTCCATCTCCTTTTCGATCTTCGCTCTCCTCCCTCTTCAGCAGGAAGTGTGGAGCAAGTCCTATAGTATTGAGAATTGGCAGTTCCTGCCCTGCAGACGGGGGTAGGAGTGGGCGATGGCGTTGCAGGAATAAGAAGGAGCCGGCGCAGCTGCTGTCCAGCGAGCAGACGGAGCAGACTCAGCAAATGGAAGTCACACACTCTGGGAGGAAGAGGGAGGTAAAAGCGTGTGACAATGGGGGGACTGGACCTGAGAGGCTGACCGTCCTGAAGTTAGTCCCCTTCCCGACCTGCAACGGCCAAGAGCATGTGCTGCTGCTCTGCACGCTCACATTCAGCTGGTGGCGCGTCCAAGTGAGGGGACAGCTGATGACGCTGCCAGTGAAGAAAAGCAATTTCAACGCTCCTGGGTGCGTTGCACGGTTCGTAATTCTGAGTGGAGGTGCTGGATTTTTTTTTAACTTTGGAAGAATGATGAATTATTAAAAAGCACTCCACTTCATTCTTCTTTCCCTGTGACACGTTTTTTTTCATAGCATTTAATGCATAGGAGCCAGGAAAATGCTCCAAATATTATGTATTGGAAATGTTGTGAACATCTTAAGAGTCAAGTCAGCAAGACAGATGATTGAATGTTTACATAATTAGAAACCATGGTCAGAATTTAAATAAATCATTATGGGCACTGTCTCCACAAAAGGCCTGAAAGCTCCCACCTAGATCCAAATTAATGCAGAGGGAATAATGTCACCAAATTACATACAAAACTTGAACTATATAATTACTCAGCCCTTACTCAATAACCTGGCCAATTTCAAATTAGAGGAAAACCGCACTTTGCAGGTATCTATGCCGATCATTTCATTAACATTTACAAACAAAAATTACTTCTCACAGCATGAAATATTCCTTTTTTCTACCTGAAGACAGAAAAATTTGCAAGAGCACGTTAACGATTTCTTAACAATTGCACAAAAAATCAGGGACAAGGCAGAAAATCGAACTCAGTCTTGTGCTCCAGCGAGTTGGAACAAGGAGTTGGCCAATCCTTGTTTCCAACTTCCCAGAGGTCTGAATTCTAGCCATAGTGACACATCTTACCTAAACTGCCATTTTTCAAATGCTTGCTAAACTATAGTAAATAACATCACTGCCCCCTCTTACTTCTACTTAAATTGAGCACATCCTCATTAGGATTTATTTTAGCTTCTTAGGGAAGGGCTGGTTTTCAATTCTGAACTTTCGATCTAACTATAAACTATATGTAAAAAGAGTACCCACTGGAAAATAGAAAAAAATTTTGAAAATAAAGACACTGCATACTGCCTGTGTCTAGGTGACATTCAAATAGTTTCTTTCTCATTTTGGAGAGGATTCCTTTGAATAGTGAAAGCAAATGATTCAGAACTCTCTATGACCATCACTCTCTTCTATGTAGAAGTTAGGATTCATGGGTTTGAGTTAGAGAGATTGTACAGGTAGGAAGGACTTAGGGTTATCTAGTTCAGCCTCTTTACTTTAACAACCACTGCCCAAGATTTCAACAATTCGCCTTAGGTGACATATAAGAAGCATTGCCCTGAAATTAAATACCAGTTGAAGACTCTGACTTGAAGTTTTCTGTTCAATATTTTTCTGTTCAATAAAGTATTTCAACTTTGGGAATAAAGCCAATTGTGAAGCACTCAGTCTTAGCCTGACTATGGCATCGTGGTCTTCATGAAGTAGTTCAATAATGTCTCAAAGATATCAAGTATGGAGCATATTTGGCATGGAAGTGCTTACTCAACGGTAGCTGTCATTATTAGGAAACAGTTTTCAGCTGTACATGGTGGCGCGTGCTTCTAATTGCTACCACTTGGAAGACTGAGATAGGAGGATCATGATGCAGGCCAGCATGGGCAAATCAGCAAGACGCCATCTGTCTCAAAACAAAAAACAAAAATGTACTCAGTTGTAGAATGCTCTTGGGTTCAATTCCACTGCAAAAAGAAAAGAAAAATGCAATGAACACTTTTCAGCTCTACACCAACAATGAAGAGTCCTGAATGTCTATATTTTCACATAACGACCTTCAAAATCAGTACTTTGACAAGACCAATTGCTTAGCTATGAAGTCATACGAAGATTTAAGGACGTACAGAATACAAGGTAGTGTGCAACCCTATCAAGCATAACTGACACTAGAGGCGTGTCTGTTGTCATAGACGTTCTTTTGCTGGTAGATTTTAAGGGTACCTGAGATTGTGGCTGGGAGTATGTTGCTGAGAGCTTCCCTGAGGGGTGAGGGAGTCAGAAAGAGGCTGAACACTCACATGCTTGACAGGAACATGACATGGAATATGTTACACACTTTTCTAGAGACTTTGGTCTGCCTCTGAGCTGAAGGAAGGTAAAATATGGCTTATGCAAACACTGACACCACACCGTATCCTTCAAATGTTGCAAAGTGTGTCACAAAATACGTCAGCTTGTAGAAGGAAGAATACAAAAGGGAGACTATTTCAGGTTCTGGTCTTTCCCTTTTACTCACTGGATTCTGTATGTTTGTCACCTCAGTGTCGTGGCATATATCATGAAGTTAGTTGATTATTTAAAGTCTATTTTTGTGGAAGACTTCATTCCATAAGCCCAGAGACTACATCTTTTGGTTAACTGGTGTTTCTTAGAGCCTAGCTCAGTGCCTACCACTTAGCAGACACCTGGGATGTACAGTTGAATACATAAATACACACGGAAATTCTTTGACATTGGGCTATACTGTCAGCTTGATAGCTTTAGAGCAACCAGTGAATTAATAAAGCACCACACTTTCAGGTGTGTCTGGGTGGGCCGTGGAGGTGTGAGCCTGCATCCTGTGTCTGGTCCCTGGTTCCTCGCTGGGACTGTTCCTATGTGCTGCTTTTGGTCTCATGAACTAAGTTTTGCTATGCCATGACCTTCACCATGCTTGTGTGTGCGTGGAGATGACGGGGAACAGGAGACCCTCAAGCCACGAGCCTTCTTTCTTTAAGTTGCAGGTGCTGAGTGTTGTTTTCCAATGATGGGAAAGCTGACTAATACACTACTTTCAGAAAATAATCAGAAGGAGCAACTTGAAACCTCCCTTGCAGACTGGGATCGGCGTAGGCTAGAGGAAGAAACTGAACTATTTGTTGAGTACAACTTTGTTCCGTGGATTTTCACAAGCTGCTTCAGGACAGTACTGTACTTCTTCAGGATGAGTGGGCAGCAGCTATTTAACAGCCATGTGCACCCCACTTCAAGACACTGAATCCCCACTTCAAGACACTGAATTTCTTTCCTGCTTCCTTTTCCTACTGCTCATCTGGAAGTGTTCAAAGTTAAGTCATTTTAGTTCAGCAGTAATTACCCAATTAGCAACTATCAACTTCTTTTAAGTTCCCAGGGATTCATGGGTTATTTTCTATGCTAAATTTCTATCTAGAAATGATGCATGTGGCTTACATGTGTGGCAATGTTATATTGGTAAATAGAGAATAAGTAGAAAATTCTCCCTATTTCCTCCTGCTTTTAAAATGATAGCCTCTAACCATTTCTCAAAGTATATAAAACCATTTTCTCCTCCTCAAAATCCTTCCAAAACTGACACAATACAGGTCAGGTCAGGATAAGCTGTGTAAGCAGTGAGAGAAGGAGAAGAAGAGACACAACTTCTAGCTCCTGCTCTGTTTGTAGTCTGTGATACACTTAGGCTGATGATAACACTGAACTCAAAGATAACTGAACTGAAATAAAAGTAGCATCAGCCCATCCCTGGGATTAAAGCACAAACCTGAGGAAGTTTTGTCTTTTCCAGCTCATTCTAGGTAGGGCGGCGTTCTAGTTGTTCTGTCACTGACAAAAATAGTAACCATTAAATTAGATATTGTGTATAAATTGCTTTTCACAGCGTCTGGTATTTCGTTGTATGCCAAATTAAAAAGTAGCTTATCATAGTATTCACTCAACAACTGTTCATTGAGTGTACTGCTATGTAGCAGACATAGTAGTCAGCACTGTGATTTTAAGGATTATTTTTATTCTAATAAAGGAAGACCAACCTGAGACATTTCTAAGTTAATGGATGCACCTTGAGACCATACCCTTAAGTGAAATAAATCATATGTTCAAATGTTGCATGGTTTCTCTGGTTTGAGAAACTGAACATGTAAATAAGAACCAAAATGTAAAATAGATATTGTGAAATAGGAGTAAAAATGTTTAAATTGGGAAAGGTAACTAGGGAAGATGGAGGAGGACAGAAAGGAAGAAAAGAGAAAAGAGGGAAAAATGGAAACAACAGTTTTGTAAATAAGGAGGGGAGGAGGGATGGAGGAAGGGGAGGAAAGGGGGAAAAAGAAGAATCCAGATCTATCATGCACAAATTCACAATGATGAATGTGATCGCTGTGTAAATCTAAAATTTACCAATAAAATTAATTAATTTTTTAAAAAAGAAAGTGTATTCACTTTATTCCCAGTTTCAAGTTTAACTTTTTTACTTTTACCTGTTGCCTTTTAAAAATTCACAATACAGCAGGTCGTTCCCCTAAAAAAAAAACCTTTTTTCTCTAATCTTGAAGGTCAGGTAGCCCTGGAATTATTTTGAGAATTGTGTTAGTCAGTGTTCTTGTTGCTGGGACAAAATAACCCCCTCCACCTGCAACTTAAAAGAAGAGATGTTTATTTTTGGCTTATGATTTCAGAGGGTCTATTCTATAGTTGGCTGGCTCCAAGAAAGAAATGCGTGGTCAAAGGGCATGGCAAGAAAAGCTGCTCAGTCTATGGCAGCTAGGAAGCAGAGGGAACAGGAAGGGGCATGCTCTCCAAAGGCTGCCCCAGGGGTCCACCTCCTCCACCCGGGCCCTACTCCTAACAGCACCTTCAGCTATGAACTCCTCCATGAATTAAGCCATTGATGGGTATACAACCAGCCAGCAGCAGGCGTGGGACCATGGCTTGCATAGCCAGATGTTCTCACCTTCAACGTGGAATCTTGAGAGAACTGGACAAACAGGTAGTGCCATTATTACTATATATTGAGGTTCCCCAAAGTTTATATGTTGGAACCTAATCCCCGGTGTGATATTAAGAACTGGGTCTTCGGATGATTAAGTCTTGGGACTCGGTGCTTATGAATTGGATTATTGCTCAAGGAAGCATGAGAGACTGTTAGCCTTTCTGTCTTGGGAAGATATATTAATAAGGCATCATTTATAAATCAACAAAAGCCTTCATGAGATACTGAACCTAACAGCATTTTGACACCAGAGTTCCCAGCTTCTAGCACTATGGGAAATAAATTTCTATTTATTATAAATTATCTGATCTATGGATGATTTTTTTTGTTATAGCAAAAAATCCAGACATACTATGTCTGAAAGTAAGGTTGTGATGCACTTTGATCATGGACTTCTCAGACTCTAGAACTATGGTAACAAATTGAAAAGAAAGAAAGAAAATATATATTAAGTTCAGTAAATGCATATTTTCACCTATCTTGGTATTGTTCAGGTCTTGAGTCCAGAGCAATGATTTTATTTTCATGTCAGCTCTGACAAGTTTGGAGCATAAATCTGACCCTTTAAAAACACACTTACCAAAAAAGGCCTCTGGGAAATATTTTGTTTAATTTGTGACATAGTTAAATTAGAAAGCATATGTGAATAAAGATGAAAACATAATTATATAAATCAGTAGTCAGTGACAGCCCTGAGTAGGCAGGCAGATGCTGTGTCTAACTTTTATAGCCTCAGTCTTTACCCTGTCCACGCTATTCTGCATAATGGAAGGATGGTAGATTACAAGTTCTGTCTCCTCAAGGTTAAAGCCAGCCCCTTTAAAAGGAAGTAGGGCAAGGAAGATGCGGGGTCAGCAGGAGGCCTTCTCAGCCAGCTGTTGAGAGAGATCACACTTTAAACCATACGAAATCATCAGTTTCAAAGAGGGATTGTGACATTGGCGGTGTGAACTATGACTCAGGAGATTCGCCTCCAGTGAGACAGAGCATTCCAAAGGCTCAGCCCCTGCCTCACCTACCATGTGAGAGGGTTGGCTCACTTCATCTCTAAAGTCTCCTGTAGTTTTGGTTTTGTTAGGGATCATTTAATAGTTTATAGAAATCAACTGGAGTTAATAGGGCTCAGCATAGAAGTCAGGAAACAGAAGGAGGAGAAGGTAATATTAGGGAGGAAGAAACTAGCTTTGGTGTGCCATGTGACACAAAGCAGGAGTCAGAAAGTGCTGGAAAAGCAGAACTGATCTCAGCCAGAAGAAGTAGGGTAACATCTTCAATTACCATGTCTTGTGTTAGCTGTGAGGTCTTCTTGAACTGTGTTTCTCAGGAGGAAGCACAGCTGAGGTGGAACTGTATTACCCAAGTTCTTCTTTTGGATTTGGATCTGAAATGTCCCCCAAGGTGCTGAAGGCTTAGTTGCCAGCCTGTGGTGCTATTTAGAGGCGATGAAACCTTCAAGATGTAGGACCTAGAGGAAGGAAGTTAGGTTATTGGGTGCATGCTCTCAAAGGGGATCACAGGAACTGGATCCCTTCCTCTAGCTCTGCTTCCTGACAGTGCGAGGGGAGTGGCTTTGCTCTGCATGTGCTCCCCGCTATGAGGTGCTGTGCCACCACAGGCCCCAAACCGTAAAGCCCAAATCACTGGGTGGAAACTGGGAGCCAGAATAAATCTTTCCCCCTCTTGTGTCTCTCAGATATTGGGTCACAGCAAAGAAATCTTAGTGAAATGATTTTCTTACCTGAAGGAGGCACTCGGGAAGCCTGAGGTCTCCTTTGACTCCACCTTGATCGTCTGTCATTTAATGGAAAGCGAGAATCAGGAAACCAAGACGGCTTGCACCCAGGCCGTCTCACCAAAGCTGGACGAATTTGAGCATGATTCTTAATCCCTCTGAAGCTTCTGTGTCCTTATTGCAGCAGAAGGAAAATTGCAATGACCTGTACAGTTTTTAACAATAACAGTGTTTTCCATGCTTGGTGGTGCAAAGTGACCAATGAATTATGGGAAAGCAATGTTACTGTAGTTGTTGCTGTTCTTATGGCTATTCCTGTCATGTCTGTCTTGAGGAACCATGGGATAATTTGGCAGCCTTGCGGAGGTGGAGCTCTGCTGTGTGGAGGGATTACATGGAGAAGCTTCCAGCTAGTCTTCCACAGCGTTTGACAGAGGAGGACATTTCCTCCAGGAGGGAGGAATGCGCTTCACATTGTTCTCAGAAAGGAGCCTGTGCTTTATTTGATCTGTAGAGAGAGCTCTAGAGTACACAGTGTTACACAGGTTATCTCTCCTCATGCCAAGCTAGGGGAAATGGGTGACTTCTTTGACGTGCATAGGAGGATTAAATGAGATAAAATGTAGGTTGGCATATGGGGTTCTGGAGATGCAGCTAGAAGGCAGCTTCTTCCCTTTGCTGAGCAGCTCCAGAGTGTTCAGCTCTCCAGAGCCAAGCAAGTGCTGTGAGATCAAATAACCAACAAAGTTAAATACAAGAAGTAATATTAGGTATAATTACATAAGTGAAAGATTGGAAGGCAGAAACCATCCTACTATTCTAGAAACAAAAGAGTTTTATCACGTTTAGCAGCAACCTACAAGAAATAAAGTAATAATAAAACCTCTTTACAAAAAAAGAGTCTGCTCGATAGAGACTCACTAGGCAAATGCAAACATATGGGACCAGGCACACAAATATTAAAATCAGCTGAAAGGGAATTGAAGGTTAAAGGAAGTAACCAAGTTAAAGAAGAGCTGCACATTATGGAGGGAGTCAGCAGGGAACAAGTCAGAGAATGGAGCAAAAGCAATGTGCAAACAAATGGTGAATGATACTTTTCTAAAACCGATGAGAGACAGGAAGCCATTTATTCAAGGATTGCTACGAACCCTGGTCAGAATAGTAGTGAGGCACATAGAGGTACAACACAGTAAAATAGCTTAAAACAAACGAAGGTAAGAGAAACCGGTGGGATGACCAGAAGAAATATGCATGTTTCAATACAGAAGAGAAACTACAGAAACTGAAGGGCAATGGAACGTTACCTTTCACAAAAGTGAGTAACACAAAAACAAGAGCAGGGAGAGGGGATGGAATTTAAAAGTCATAGGGTTCCAACAACATTGCTAAGGATGTAGGAAAAGTAGGCATTTGTTGTACTGCAATAAGATAAGTTGTTATATATGCAGTAAATATATACTGCTTACAGAAACATGCCTCAAAGATAAGACTGAACACAAAAGATAGGAAAAAAAGATCTGTAAAACAAACACTTCTTACAAGATGATAGCCTCACCCTCAGACAATGTGAGACAGTAGGGAAAGGAACAATGTTTGAGATCAAAAGACACATTGCAGCAGAAGATCCACTAATACAGTAGAGGGAAACAGACCGCTGCCTCTCCTGATAGTGACCATGGCCCGCAGCTGCCCCGACCAGGAGCAGTTGTTGGAACCAGAATCAACTATGGTGTGTTAGTTCAGGTTCTCTAAAGGGGCAAAGTCTATATAGAATATATGTATGATAATACAAGGGATTTACTAGGTAGGTTTAGTGGATAAAAATCAGAAGAGTCTGGCTGGACGACTGAAGGAACTGGAGACCAATGGGGAAACACTTCCTCTTTCTTTCTCTTGTTAGTCTGTTCAAACTACAAGCCCATTGGCTTTGATTCATGCCAGCCATATCTAGGGTGGGTCTTCCTGCCTCGGCTTCCTGGTCCACATGTCACTCATGCACAGACACACCCAGAATGCACTAATCTGCTAGGAAGTCCTCACTCAAGTCAAGTTCATTCATCACAATTAACTATAACATATAGGGTGGGGCGCTCTTAGTGCTGGTGGTCCCTAAGCCCTTCTGTGCCTTTAATGTGAGCTACTTTTGACAGCTGGGCAGTGGTTGGTGATGATTATTTATTTTCCAGACTATTTTAGACCCAAACTTGGGGTCCAGGCTAAGAAAAACCAGGTGCTGACTTCTATTATATTAGGCAATGGGGTTTTGTATTATACTTAGACCCACTGATTTTTGGTGAAGGATGTGGCTGAGGGTTATGAGGCTTGCACAAAAGTATTTCCTGTGCTTTCCCACAACTTACACAGGTTGGTCTCCCCCAGACCAACATTTCATTTTTGCTTGGTAGATCAATTAAAACACCAGTGAAAACAATGGTGGAAGCCAAGGTGTACAATGTGTAAGGTGACTATCCTAAAGAGAGTTTAAAAATCAAGCAAAACTAAAGTATAAAAAAAATCTGGTTTCCCATTCAAATGTAGGATGAAGGAAATATGACTTGACTTCATATGTAGTGTCAGAATTACCCCAAGACCGAAAGAGTAATATCAGCTCTCCATGGGTCCTGCTAGTCAGGGGATCATTCATCCTCATCCTTACATCCAAGTAGAGTTTAGTTATACTTTCAAAACTGTGGTTTAACAGCAACGAGCACCACCACAGCAAAGGGTGTGGATGATCAAGTTATAATGACGTAGAGATTCCCGCTGGAGCCTTGCTTCATGCAGCCCGCTGTAGGACCCGGACTGCCTGACATGCGCTCTGATTTTTACATTTTCTAAGAGCCTTCAATAAGTGCTCATGTCTTTGGAAGAAATGCAAACACAGGGCTAACGTTGTCTTCAAATAACTGCCGTGCTGATTCAACCTAATAGCACAAAAGTTAAGACAAGCTGCAGCTTCCCAAGTAGCAGCCTGAAAGCTTTTCCTCTTTAGTTCTGTATATTGCCTCCTTGTCTGCTTGCCCGGGGAGGAGAAGGATTTGGGACAGGAATCAGGAAAGGATGTCAACATCATTTATGCTATATCTGTGTGTTTGTGAAGGGAGGGAAGGGTTCTTTCAGTAGGTCACCACCTGGGTTATTTTAAAGACTGGATTATGGTGTATATGCATGTGTACATGTATGTATGTGTGAGTTGTCTCTGAGAAACATTACCGAGGGCATCATTTCTGCCACTGGGGATATAGCAATGGACAAAAGAAGGTCTCTGACTTCAGGAAGCTCAGTTTCTAGTTGAAACCAGACAATAAACAGGTGAATGTACATGTTCAAGGGTGAGCACTCCAAATGATAAGTTACGAGGGTAACAGAGGCTGGGAGTGTCAGAGAAGGAATTACTATTTTTATGTAGGTGATCTTAAAAGCAGCCACTTATAAAGCAAAATTTGAACAGAAACATGAAGAAAATAAGGAGACAAACATTAAGATATCCTTGGAAATAGCAAAGGAGGAGAAGTCCTGCGGAAAGCACAGCAGGTGAAAAGGGGGAGGAGCTTAACGAGCCTGGGCAGGGGCAGGTCACGGCGGGCGGGCAGGGTAAATACTAAGGGAGAGAACAGTAGAGGGGAGGAGATGGGAGAGAAGCTCACAAAAGCCTGTCCGTGGGAGACTTATTCCGAATGAGTTCCCTGGAGGATTCTGAATGAAGGAGCAAGTTACACAGTTTACATGTATAAATTACCACCTGGCTGTGCTGTGGAAAATAAACAAAACTGGGAGGATTAGAGCCGGGAGAGGAAGAATACAGATTTCTACAGATTTCTGCAGCCATCCGCGGCAGTGTTTATGTGTTGCGGCCGCGCCACAGACGTGAGATGCTCGCCCGCCACCATATTCGGTCTGCTACTGAGGATGAGTGCCATATACCGCAGGAAGGCGTGGCAATATTTATTACGCGTCCAGTGGGAGCTGGAGGAGAACTAGGGAGGCTCCCCGCCTGGTCCATAAAAACCAAATCCGCCCTTAGGAGAAAGCAGGGAAAACAAACTGGCTTGGACGTTACAGTGGTCACAGAGTGTGCCTGGCTTGAGAATTCCCACTCCTAGCTTGAACTTCTCACTAGTGTCCAAAGGGGGGACACCTGGGCTTGCTTGTTCACTTTTCCTGGTCTAGGACGAGAAAGGAAAGAAGGGGATTTTAATACTGAGCAGTGAAATATTAAAAATTTGAGCCACACTTATATGAGTAGAACCGTAAGAGGTAATCAGATTCTGAAACTATTGTTAAGACCTAGATATAATGTTTACACTTGGAATGGGATTTGTGGTGTAAGAAAAAAGGAAGTGAAGAATGATTTCTTCTCTGACTATATCTTAGCAAATAAAAAATTTAGAAGACTTTAAAAAAATCGATAAGAAAATTGCTTTATTTGTTCATGGAATGTCCCCCTCACTTCTTGCTAGGAGTTTTGATTGAAATAGGAAAACCATGTTCTTTTCTGCATTTTAATCCTTTCCAAACTTCACAACCATCTTCCCTGGGAATAGGACAGTGCTTCAAAAGAGAATGTTAAAAAAGCACGTATTGATTGAAAAGATTTACGGCACTATACATTAGAGTTCTGTGCTTACTTCCTTGCTTAGCACTGGAGCCCTGAGCTGACTTTAAGTAAAAGTTTCTTCAATGCTCTAAATCATAAAAGTGAGATTTTACACCAGTACTTGTTATGGGTATGTTTTAGACATCGGGTTCCTACTTACCTTTTACTTACAACTTTTATTTCCAAAGTGACCTTTTATAATTTTATAGCTAATTGAGGAGGCAGCTGTGTTGGAATTAAACAGTCCTACAACCGGAGCCCAGAACTCAGTTAGTAGCTCCTTTGAGATTTCTGGGGCCCATCGTGGCTGCAGGCGGGAGGGGTGGAAATAACACCGGCCTAGTGCTCTGGGGCTCAGTTTTAAGTCATCGGATTGTAACTGGACTCTCAACATGGGTGCTGATTTTGATAATTTAGATTTTGCTCTTATTACTAAGATGGAACTGCTAACTCTGCACCCAGCTGGCTTTAAGGTGTTCAGAATGCCAAGAGAGTAGAGGTAGGCTCAGCATTCTCATGAATACAACTAAATATTAGGCAAAGACGACAGGCGCAGCTGGGTGTGGTGAGGCACACCTGTAATCCCAGCATTCAGGAGGCTGAGGCAGGAAGATCACTGGGAGTTCAAGGCCAGCACGGGCTACAAAGTGAGTTGAAGTTGAGCCTGGGCTGCATAGTGAGACCCTGTCTGAAAAACAAACATGACAGATGCGAGCAAAATGTTGGGTCGTGGAGTAACCTATCCCACTGACCCATCATGAAAGAGAATAAGAATATTCAGAAATTTAGCTGTTAGGAGGCAAACCAGGCCACAACATCCTATGCTTGTTTCTAAACCTTGAAGCTCAGTTTTTAAAAGTCCCACTGCCCTATTCTAGCCCTGGAGCAACACATGCGCCTGGAAGCCTGACCTCAGTAAGAAGCATTACCTCCTTAGACTGCCCCAGGGTGATTCATCTTTTAATACAGTTTTACTGTTTATTGAATGTCTTATAGATTTGTAATTGATTGCCAGGCACTGTCTTAGGTATTGTTGCTGTAGCACTGAAGAGGGAAAAAAATAAACAAGCAAAACATCTACTGCTATGGAGTTTATACTCTGGTGGGTCACTTCTGTCATCTCCCACATGTTTTCCAGCCTTCTAGGAAAGGGTCTTCAGTCCCAGCCTGAGGTCTGCAGTCCCAGGGCAGGCGTGATTAAACAATTGCCGTGGTCCTTTGTTGTCTGACTGGTATGTGGGGTGTAGGATACTCTTGTACAAGGGTATTTGTTGTCCAAGTATCCATCAACAAACTCAGTGATATTTTGATGGTATAATATGAAAATAACACATTTCTAAGAACTACAGGTGGTAACTTGTAGTAACTATTCCACCTGGAATAGTTCAAGAGCAGTGTCATCACTGGAACTGCACCAGGAAAAAGGCAAAATGGCTACCTTAAAATTGCCACTGTACAACATTGAAAACCAGATAATGACAACAAATATCACCTGAGAAAATCGGACCAGACCTGTGCACAGGAACAAAAAAGGCCAAACCAGGCAGGGAGGCGGCTTCTCGCTTGCCGCCTTCCAAATTTTCTCCAGGTGCATCTAGTTAGTGACATACATTTGCAGCCACAAAGCTAGGTTCAAAGGAGAGTAACAAGGCCAAACAGAGGCAGAGAGAATCGGTTTATAAAATCCAGAAAAGATTTTCACCTCCAAGGTGAATCTGTGGAAGTGGAAAACCTTGACATCCCTCTGACACCTAACAAGATTTCAGGACATGAGACATAGTATATTAACAAATATCTTCTTAACATGAGTCATTTTCATACTTAAGAACATTTGAGAAATATTGCCTCAGACGATCAGAATAAGATTTGTGACACTTGGCCATATACTATGTACATACCCAGAAAATATTTTTTAAAGACGCAATTAAAATAGTTAAAAGCAAGCCACACTTATTTCATGTAATTTTGTGAACCTGATTCTACTCCGAGTCAGAAAGCAAAATAATTTCCACCTTAGGTTGTTGTTCACTCCATAATACCAGATGCAGACATGTTTCTGTTTTGTTCTCTCTAGTTCCTCATGCAGTTGGGACAAATATCGGCAATTTGATGGCTGCACTTCATTATAGGAGCTTTGCCTAGTGCTCTCTCTGGGGAGATTTCAAAGTTAGGCCCCATTCAGATTTTGAAATTTATTCTTTTTTAGCTTGCAGGCAGCGAATAGTTTAGCATCACTCTAAAGAGTAGAGAAAGTCCTCATCTTGGAGAGGGAAAATTGCTTGCTCATTCTTTGTCTAAACAAAGATGTCCACTGAATAAGTGATTGTGTGGGCTTCTGAGATTGGTTCATATACACACAGTACACATAAGTGAAGCTGTTCAATTAAGTGCGCATTCATAATTTCAAAGGGAAGCATCCAATCAACCTTGCATACTACCTTGATCACAGGGCCTCAGACAAATGAAAGAAGAAATCCTCATTGTCAGCGTACTTTGCACTGGGTAATGGATCAACAGTCATTTCCCAAAGTGACAGTATTTCCCAGAGATGGTTCCAAGATTTCTTTAATTGTGAATTTCAATCATGCAATTAAGGGGTAGTTTTAGTCTGAATAAACAACACTTGCTCCTATCACACAAATCTTAGTGACTTTACCATAACAAGTTAATTTTTCATTCATGTCCTGATCCAGTTGAATGTTCAGTAATTAACTTGACATATACTGATGAAGAATACAGTCAGTGCATTGAATGGCACCACCATCCTTTAGAACAGGAGCCAGAAAACAGTTTATACAGAGACCAAATAGTAAATATTTTATACTTTTGATTTTGAGGCACAATCAAAGATATTGTATAATACATTTATAAAAGGAAAGCAAAGTTTAGCAAATATTATTGTGATGAAATTTGAAATTTAACATAAAACAATGAAATATAATTCTTTGTAACATAAATCTACCGATAAGAAAATTTGAACTATACTGGTGGTGGGAATATATTTTCATGAATCCAAAGTCAAAATGTTTCTTTATAAAATAATTACATGCATCACTTGGTAAATGCAGATCAATAATGCAATTTATATATTTTGTCCTTTTAAAAATGTCTTTCTACGGGGATAAATTCTGCTAAATACTGATAGCATTCTGTAAGCACATAAATTTTTGGTTATTTGCTTGATTTTTGAGACAGGGTCTTACTACATAGCCCAGGCTGGCCCTTCTCACAGTCTTCCTGCCTCGGCCTCCTAAATACAGGGATTACAGGCCTGTGCTGCCATGGCTACCTTAGTTTATGTATTTAATTGACCACATTCATCCTTTCAAAGGCATTTGAAGGATTCTATTAGATTGTTCTCTTAAGGTTTCATCACACTTTAGACAAATTACTTCCAATTGCAGACTGGGAGAGAACTCTTCAGCTTAATGATTTTGAACTTTGGAGGTTGAAATATGAAAATCCCTTTGTATTTTCACTGAGGTATCAAACACACTGCTGGGATGATAGTCTGAACTAGGAAAAATATCACAGCAAATATGTGTGAGCACAGAGATTTTGTTTCTTCTTTTACATTTACAGCACAGAAACTATAAAGCAGCTTGACATTAGTTCTTTTTCAAAAAGCACAAGTATTTATGTATCTTGTTTCATAGTCTTGCATATTAGTTCTATCTTCCTTGTAGTCAGAAAAGATTATAATTCTAAGGGTAAAGCTGCTTTACGCATTGTTTACAGCTTGCTAACACTGGCTGAGTGCAGTTTTCATTGTTCAGAAAAATTTCAGTTTTGACCAAGTCGAAAAAAGATAAATAGTAACAAGAAATTCTTAGATTGCTAAACCACTGATTTGCTCTTTGGTAGGGCAAGCCAAGGTGTCCAGCTTTATCCTGGGACAACATTTAATGGAACTTATGATGTTTCACTGCTGATGCTTCAGTAACACATAGCAGTTCAAACATTTTCTGCCAAGTAATCACTGATCACTCTCCGCTGTAATCACCTTGTTTTCCATTATCATTGTGAATTTGTCCAACTACACCCTTTTTTTCCTGCCCCATACATGTTTTTTATCACCACCACTAAGAACCCATCTTAGGAAAGTCTACTTTCTGTGTACTCAATTAATATTTTTTAAATTTCTTTGAAAATATGTTTACCTGTAGTTTTTCACACAGATGAATCAGTAATTGCAAATTCAGGGTGAAAAATGGTAGCAATAGGAATGTACGTGACATTTGCTCATCAGGACTTCACACAAGCCTCTCAAAACTATTTTCCGTATTTTTGGTTGATTATGTTTCTCCTTATATCCTTAACTCTTTGAACAATTTGTCTTCATCAAAAGGCTCATAGTTTCACATTCATTTTCTCAGAATACATTTCTCTGGTACTGCAGGCAAACACAATTTAATTAAATTCACCCTAAGTTAACAGCTTTGTCTGCTCAGCAAATGAAGGAGACACGGGAAAGCTCACTCAGGTTGTCACATCTTTTACTTTTGTGAGGAAATCGTAGGTCGTTAAAAATTTTCTAATTTTCTAGACATTGCTTTCCTTTGAGTTGGGAATATTGCAAATATCAGTGAGTATTGTTTTCATTTTCTCTTGTTACTATAACAAATTACCACAGATTTAGTGACAACATGAATTAATTGTCCTATAGCTCTAGATTCAAGATAGCTAAGGAGAATACTACTAGCTTAATGTCACCTCATTGGCCAAGTTATTTTCCTTTTGAAGAATTTAAAAGATGAGCTATTGCCCTGTCTTTCTCACATTCTAGAGGATTTCTGAATTTCTTTGCCTATGGTTCCCAACTGGCAATCACATTACTGTACCCTTAGCTTCCCCTTGTCCTGTTCCCTCCCCTGACTCTGAGTCTTCTGACACCATGTAAGAACAAGTGTGGTAAACTGAGACCGCTAGCTTAAACTCTCCATTGCATTTCTTAATTTAAACCAATCTGCAAAGTCCTCTTTATATGTAAGTTAACATAATCAAAGGTATATGGACATCTTTTTTGGTGGGTGGCTCTTAGTTAGCCTGCCATATGTATAAGATCAGTGCATAAAAACATACCATTTTGCCAAGTAATTTGATAAGAAAAAGCCATATTGCACTATTACTTAGAAGTGCACCATTTGAAGTTTGTGTTTATCTTCCTGTCTTCTTTTAACTTGACAGGTATGCCTGTGGTTAAAAAAAATCAAACAATAAAATAAAATGTTATAATTAAATGACATAGCTCAAATTCTGCTAAGTTATAATCACATCACCACAGTGCATTGTCAGCAAAGTACAACAGTGAAAACATCTCCTATCTTCTCAGTGGTAAGCGCTCCACACTTTCACTGGGGCATAAAGTAGTTACATTTAATGGGCAAATAAATGTGAACATGGATATGTTCCAACTAAATTTTACGTGTGACACTGAAATTTAAATTATGCATAATTTTGTATGTAATGAAATAGTATTCCTGTTTTTGAAGTACTTTAAAAACGTAAGGTCCGTTTAGCTCGGGGGCTGTGCTGAGATACCAGTGAGCCAGATGTGGGCTGTATTTTTCTGGATCTTCTTCTAAGGTTTTGGAGTTCACTGCAGGATGTTTTGTCAGACGTGCCTGTAATTATAGTATTTGACTCCCGCTCATGTTCCATAAGCGAGAATACCATCAAATGAGCACACAGAATTGCAAAGGAAGCCTGGAAATACAATTTTTCTCTACATTCAAGAATGAGAACATGGATACTGATGAACACTGGCGTTTTCACTATAGTCTGCTCTTTCTGGTGACCAGATTTTTGTGTTTTTACTTCTTTTCTACATAGAGATTACACGTACTTCCAGTTCAGAGTCTGTGGCTGCCATACAGTGCATGTTCTCTCCTTCATCTCAGCTATAGTTCCTTCCAGTCTTCTGACCCGTAGAATCCGTCCCTGATAGCTGCCGTAACAAATATTTAGAAGGGATGGAAACAGAGAACCAGCAGTCGCTGGCTAAAAATAACCCATGAGGCAAACACGGGGAAGCTTCTGGGTCTTGAGAGCCGGGAAAGACCCGCTCCCACACCCTAGTGACTCTACCCTTCAGATGCTTTTCTTGCCTGCTGTCCTCCTTGGTTGGAGACTTCAGGCTGCATCTCTTTGCCAGTGCACTGCCTGCCCACGAGTATGTTCAGGCTCATGAGTTGCAGCTCCCCTGCCCACCCTCTCAGTGTCCTCTGCCATGCACTTTCCGCACTAGAGCACTTTGCGGATGTTTGCTTGCCCTTAGTACCATGTACCTGTAACCGCTCTGTGCGGCTTGCACATGGGCTGTCCGCGCCAACCCCTGTCTGGATGCTCCCTTCCCCAAAGTTTCAGGAATCGGTTTCTACATGCAGTGGTATTGAGGCGGTGGGTGGTTTAAGCAGAGCTGTAAGCCAGATAGAAAATGAGGTCCTAGCGCATCACCCTCAGGATGGATTGCTGTAGTTCTCTAGGGGCTAGGCTAGTCTCACGTGAGAAAGCTGGCAGAAGAGAGTAAGCCTCGCTCTTTCCACAGTCCCCCCTTGCTTTTTAGCCTGACCTCTCTGCTGCACACTCTCTACCACGCAGTGGTATCTGCCAGAGGCCCCCAGCAGAGCTGAGAAGAGGCCAGCAGCGCGCATACACACCCTAGAGACGTGCACTAAGCAAACCTCTTTCCTTTACAAACC
>PVLD010013263.1:16123-56842 GCA_004027595.1 Dinomys branickii | reverse complement strand
TCCCTCAGACAAAGGTCTTCTATCTAGAACATACAAAGAATTAAAAAACATGAACCTTTGCAAATTCAAAGACCCAAAGCACATTGCTCAGATAAAGAAATACAAATGGCAAATAAATAGTAAGAAAATGTGCTACATCTTTAGTCATTCAAGAAATGCAAATAAAAACAACACTGAGATTTCATCTCACCCCAGTAAGATTGGCCAGCATTAAGAAATCATCCAATAACAAATGCTGGCGAGGCTGTGGAGAAATAGGAACTCTTCTGCACTTCTGGTGAGAATGCAAATTGGTGAAACCACTGCGGAGATCAGTTTGGAGATTCCTCAGCAAACTAGGTCTAGAGGTCCCATTCAATCCAGCTATTCCGCTTCTGGGTATTTTCCCAGAAGATCTGAAAGCATCATACCACCGCGATATATGTGCACCCATGTTTAGAGCAGTGCAATTTGTAATAGCTAAATTGTGGAAGCAACCCAAACGTCCATCCACAGAGGACTGGATAAAAAAACTGGGGCATTTTTATATAATGGAATATTACTCAGCTATAAAGAAAGGCAAATTTGAGGCTTTTATAGGCAAATGGTCACAATTAGACACCATACTCATAAGTGAAATAAATCAGAGGTACATATGAAAGCAACGTATTGTATCACTAGTGTAAGAACCTGAAAGTGGGTATATAAATTAGGAGATATGAAGGGAGTCTGCTCAAAAGTAAATAGCAAATGGGATGTGGGAAGGAGAAAAGGAAGAAAGGGACAGATATGTATCTATGTATGTATATGAAGGATGGCTAACATGGTGCCACTATTGACTTATGTCGCTTTATGATAAGAAACAGTTAATGATTGATTGTTTGATCAAGATTGTATGTCTATATGTGTTTTCCTGGGCATACACTTTGAAGTTATCAATATGTAATACAACAACCATTGTTAATTCTCTATCACTTTGTCTATAATTCAATTTTGATTGTACTGTTCTTGTGCTACTTTGTGTCTTTTTATTAATGTTTTTCTTTTTTTGTTTTTTTTCTTTTATACTTTTTTTTTTTTTTTGCGGTACTGGGGATCGAACTCAGGACCCTGCGCTTGCTAGGCAAGCACTTATTCCACTGAGCTATATCCCTAGCCCCTTCTTTTATACTTTTAAAAATAAAAATGGAACAGGGTTCTAAATATTAAAATAGGAAAGCTAAATCTACTGGGAGAGAAAGTAGGTAGAAGTCTCAGAGACAGGTGTAGGCAGAGACTTCATGAACAAAACCCAGACTACAAGGGAAATAGTAGAAAGAATCAACAAATGGGATCACACCTTACTAAAAAGCTTTTTCATGACAAAAGAAATCATCAACAAAGTGGGAAAAAAATATAGCCAGTTGTCCCACAGACAAAGGACTTATATCCAGAACATATAAAGAAAAACATCAGACTCCCAAAATTCAAAGACCCAATCCAAAAGTGAGCATCAGAGATGAATAGACATTCCTCATGAAGAAATACAAATGGCAAAGAAATACATGAAAAAATGTTCAATATCACTGGTCATTTGAGAAATGCAAATTAAAACAACATTGAGATGCTATCTCACCCCACAAAGAATGGTTATCATCAATAAATCAACTGATAGCAAATCCTAAAGGGGTTGTGGAGAAAAAAGAACCCTTCTCCACTGTTGGTGGGAGTGTAGATTGCTACAGCCACTGTGGAAATCAATGTGGAGATTTCTCAAAAAACTAGCATTGGAGGTCCCATTAGAAGCAGCTATTCTCCTTCCAGGTATCTTCCCAGAATAATTTAAATCATCATACTACATTGATGTATGGCACCCACAGTTATAGCAGCACAAATTATAATAGCTAAATCTTCGAAACAACCCAAATGTCCATCAACCAAAGAATGGATAAAAAAGATGTGTTTTTTTTAATATACTGGAGTACTACTCAGCCATAAAAATGGATTAAGTGGAGTCTTTTATAGGTAAATGGATGCAACTTGCTATCATACTCATAGGTGAGATAAATCAGACCTCTATATGTAAACATTGTATTGTCTCACTAGTGAAAAAATGAATAAGTAAATAAGATCTGGAATGTACAATAGATATTGTAAACTGGGAAGAAACTGTTCAAAAGAAAAGACAAACTGGGATGGGGAAAGGGGAAATGAAGAAAGGAAAAAGCTGTATATGCAAGATAGTGAAGATTGTTATACAGCTAATTTCTCTTAGTTCATTAAAAAGCAAGCATTATTCAAGTTCAAGAGAAAAAAGCATGGCATTAATATTATATAGACAAGAGAGCATACATATATCTTCTACTCTGAATAACTACTAGGAAGATGACAGTACACAATGTATCAACTACTATAAATGTCCTAATAACTTGTTTAAATTCAGCTTCGTTGTTATGTGTGGAGGACACTTAGGCCAACTCTCCATGAAAGAGGAGCAATTGCCTCCATTTTGGCTGAGCCTGACTCTACTTGCATGTACTGATATGTGCAGAGCTGGCTAGGACCTTTTCCTTATCCCTTCAATTGGCTTTAAGCAATGCATATCGGTCTAGCTGAGGGGCTGATGATAGTCTTTGGAGATGGCAGGTGTTTCCCTGGGGCCCTCATTGCTTTAACTGGGATGAGGTGAGCCGGGACATGTGAGCCAATGCTCCACACTGTCATCGGAGATTGAGCCTTGGGATAGAGGCTATGACTTCCTGGGGTTTCAAACATTACACCTCAGAACTAAGCACTGACCCCAAAACATTAGATACTATCTCAATTGTGTCATGCAGATTACTCTTTCTGCATATCCTTCTCTCTGCATATGGCAGAGGTGATTTCAGGCCTCTTACCTAACCCAGATGATGGCACTCTCCTACTTCCCATGGTTTTCACAGTCACTCATCCTCCAATCACTCCCTTCTTCATGAATGAATAAAACCTGGGTTTGTCCTTGGGTCAAGGTCTTTCTTCTGGATGGCCATCATTGTGCCTAGACTTAGGACCCCTTGGCTCCCCATAACTACAGATAAGTCGTAGTGTCTTTATTCTCACCATGGATTGCCTTTGAGTGGTACATTGGAATTAACTCTCTAGAATTCCAATAACTTTTCATGGGATTATGAATACAAACTTCCTGGGCTGTGATGAGAACTGGGAAGGGCTCTCTATAGTTTTGTTTATCTTTTTTTTAAAGGAAACAACAACTGGGATGGGGGAAAAGCAAAAATACACACACACACTCACACACACAATAGCTAAGATAATTGTACTATTAATTTTTAATGATTTATTGAAAGGAACAGTTAATATTTAATTGATCAATCACATTCTTACATTAGATAATCTGAGCAACTTTGTTGAAGATAACATGTAATATAACAACCATTGTTAATTTCCTATCATCTTATTTTGAATTCTGCATCCTTTTTATTGTTTTTGTGTTGTTTTGCTTTTATCTTTGTTGTTTTTGTTTTTTGTTTGTTTAAAAAAAAACAAACATTCTGGCAGAGTCCTTTGCTCCTCCACTCTGTGAGGACACAATGCAAAGTCACCGCCTCTGAGCCAGGAGGCAGACCCTCCCAGACACTGAGTCTGCTTTCCTCATCGACCTCCAGCCTCCAGAACTGTTGTTCATTCATACCCGTCTCTCCCTCACTACTCTTGGTAATAGCCTGGCTGAACCATGACAAATCTACCCCAGCTTCCCCTTCTGTGAACAGTAGGAATTAGGACCTCCATGTTAGTCAGGGTGTGCTATCTCATACTGCACGGACAGGAACCACCAAGCCCATCACCTCACCCAAAGAAGTCTTGTGCAGGTGCCACTTCTCTGAATAACCACACAGGGAGCTAGGTTTTTTTCACCATGTTGTTGCACTCACACAATCTTTCCCTTCCTGACAGGCAGAGAGAAATCAGTGTGCAAGATCAATCAGAATGTAAGGTCACACTGGAAGCAATGCATGTCCCTACCACTTGTATTTCACAGGCTACCCTGTAGCCACACTGGCCACCTACCAGCAAGGGAAGTGGCATGTGAGAGCCAGATGTCAGTGCACACACTACAGATTTTAAGCACCTCTTTGTTGGTTCTTACAGGCCTGTAGTTAATGGAAGCCATTATCCACTAACTTGATAAAATGAAGACAATGTATCAGGAACTAATCAACTATTTTCTGTGGGATATTCATAGAGAAGCCATTCCTCAGAGCCTCTGGAGGTAAGGCATATACTCCTGAAGTTCATATTGAGTGAAATACAGGGAAAGGTGCCAATCTGTATGCATGAAGTCTAGGTCAGCCCTTCTCCAAAGGCCTCTTTCTGTGCCTGACAACAGTATGTGCTCAACACATGACCTATGAGTAGGAGCTGATTAAAGCAAATGAGATTGAGCACCAGCATAAGGTAATGGGATAGCATTGTCAGAAGGAGGTAGTTTCTTAAATGAACAACCAGGAGCTTCTCCACCACTGCTTGGAAAGCCTGCAGGAAAGTTCTCAAAGGTAGGCAGAATTTTGGTTTCCTGTCCCAGGACTCTGGATGCCAGTATGGGTAATCAGGTGTGGCCCAGCTTCTTCTCCCTGGATGGAACATTGTGGACATGTCGGAAGGGGTTTGGGACTTCTGTTTTTGCCCCCAGATCTAGCCTGTGAACCTATTTAACATCAACCAGTTAGCCAGATAGCACATCAGGAAGCCACTCAGTCATGAGGCTTTTTGAGCTTATCACTACAGAGGGCAGAGATTCACAGTTTCATTTGTCCACATTTTTTTCAACCTGCTCCCTTAAAACTAATATTTAAGGCTCTGTTTTTAAATAATTCAACTGGTTTGCAAAGGGAAATCATGGTTCTCTTTTTTCACTTCACTAGAAACTGAAATAGCTCTTTTGTGAGTGATGCCAGCGTGGGCAGACTGCAAACACAATTGACAGCTTCAGCATTAAACAGAGATAACCAGCTCCTCTGCATCTGCACACATGTTCAGGAAGCTCTCCCAGCTGAAAGGTCAAAAGGTGGAAGAGATTAACCCTAACATTCTAGCCAAGGCCACATTTTTCCTTCACTAGTTCAGGTGTATGCCTGAGCCTGCAGCCTGTGTCTTCCTGAGTGGACCCTTTTACTTCACTTGCTGTTTTTTCTTCCATAGCCCCATATTTCCCATGTTATGTGATAGGGACCAGGCCTTCCCTTAGACATTGGAAGGACAAACCTTGCTACAGCCACAGGCACAGGTGCCTAGAGTTGGAACTCCAACATATTTTGAGGAACACAATTCAACCCCTAACAGTAGATATTGTTCTAATACGCCTATTGCAAACTGAGACTCAGAGTAACTCTCTTAGAGGTATATACAATAGGTGGTATGATACAGTTTCTAGCCTGTCTGCACCTAATTATTATCACCTATTGGGCTCTTGCTTATGGTAAGCCCTCTTCTGGACCCTCTTCACTTTCATCTCAGCTGCATGTAGCCATTATCTTTCATTTTACAAACAGAGCTGAGCTCACCGAAGTAGCTCACCCGGAGTTGCACAGGTAGAAAGCAGCAGTTCTCAGATTCAATCCAAAGTCCTGGCTAGTAATTCTCACCCAGGTCAACACACCAGCACATCTTCAGAAAGGCTCTTTTCATCCTACATGCTCTGCCTCACAGTGGTACAACTTCCCGTGTGCAGTAGAGAATCTCAACTATAAATTACCCCTCATGGTTACTGTCCAGCTGAGGGGTGTAGAGGCAGGAAACTAATCACTGAGGATCACAACACTGTAACAACGCCTCACAGTAGATGACAGATGAACTGATGGGAAACATAAAGCTCCTTCCAGCAGCTAAGGAAGAGCTGAATGCCCAACAAGTGAATCTAATTAAATACCAATGGATTTACACAGTTGATACTTCCCTACTGGGTGCTGCCAGTGGGCTGAGGGTCACTTCTCTGTTCTGAAAGACACCTCACCAGGCAGAAGCCTCTACTGACATGCTGGGGAGTACCTGAGTATCGGGGAAAGCTGTAGAGCAGTTGTTTATAGTACCCCGGTCTTCCTCAAAATATAAAAAAGTGAAAAGTATCGCTTTCTCGCAATGGCTGTGCATTCTTTGATATCAATGAAAAATTCATCCCAAACAACCATACAATACGCATGTACACATGTGCATACACATAACTTATAAACAAGTGCCTCACAAACACAGCATCCTTGAGCCCAGACCTTCAAGCAATGTGTGAGCCACAGCAGCTGCTTCAATTCAATACAAGGGAACTGATGTAGGTTGATTTAGCATAAGTTAATTTTGTTTCTCCTCATATTCTTAAAAAGATCCCTAGAATTTTGCACTATGAATACAAGCTTTGGAGGCAGGCAGACTCAGTTGCCAAGCCAGTTCCACCACATGCTACCCACTGAAATCCAGATAAATTATTTTTCTAAGTTTCAATTTCCTCATCTCTAAAATGGAGGTGCCAACACTTAGCTATTTTAGAAAAACTATAAACATGAAACTATGACCCTTGATTCCTAACAGAATATAAGCTATGGGTGTTTAAAATTTGATTGTGTATATTCTATTTTTGTTTTTTGGTTTTTTTTTTTTGCTGTACTGGGGATCGAACTCAGGACCCTGTGCTTGCTAGGCAAGCGCTTATTCCACTGAGCTATATCCCCAGCCCTGATTGTGTATATTCTACATGCTGAATTCTATTTAAGACAGACGTGGCTTAAATACCAAAATGTGAACACTTTGTTAGAAGCATCAGAGACAGGAAAACAACTAACAGAATGAAGACACCAGATTAATGAAAGACGTTCATTACTTTGTGTTTAAATAATGAGGACAATCTGTACCACACTGTTGCCAGCTAGTTGAAAAGCTAGTAGAGCTGATGTAGCGGACATGTGTGTGCCAGAGAATTTGACGTCCAAGCCCTACACTGAAAACCAGTCCATCTATAGCTGTCCCATTAAGGAACATGGGGCTGTATCCCTTTCTCAAGTGGGAGAGAGGATATGCAAAGCTGAAGGAAAACAGGCCAGGTCACATGTTTTGGGAGGGCATATGAACATGAGGGGTGTTAGGCAAAAGGAACCCACGGAAATTTTGTGACTCCTCTGACTTTAGTATCAAAATTTTCTTTTATTTTTTGAGACTGAGTCTCACTGTGTAATTTAGTTTGCCTTGAACTTTCCATGTGGTTCAGGTGGGCCTCAAACTTGCAATCCTCCCGCCTCAGCCTCCTAAGTGCCGAGATTACGGACATATGCCACCATACCTACTTGATCTAATCTTATTAAATGATGTTGACGATCCTAGTATTACTAGGATCACGTTGTTCATTGAGAGTATTTTCTCCAAATTTAATTTAGTCTTCAAATAACTTATGTTCAGTTTTTTTATATCTATGATGGTGAAGTTCTATTCACCTGTGCACCCTGAGTCAAGAGCTAATGTGAAACAGCAATGACAAACACAGACTGGTGTGCAGAACCTGAAACAGCGCCATCTAGAGGCATCACGCCATCCAGAGGCATCTACTTCAAGTTATACCTCTACCAGACCTTTACGCCCTGTGGAGACAAATTCACATTGACAGAGATGTAACTGCAGAAATAATATGTACTCTCTACGCTAACTCCGGAATAAATGTGTATGGTGGACACAATCACAAATAGTATTTAAGTAGTCTGTTTCCTGAAAGAAAAAATAGCCAGACAAAACAGGTCTTTGGTTACATTTTTGTTCACTGAAATTACCAATTTCAACAAACAAGCTTTAAAGAAAGAAGAACTGAGTAATTCATCTTGTCAGTTATAATTCATACAAAAGGAGAGGGCTCAGAAATTAGCCAAACACAAGCATTCCAATAAAATTTTAAAAGTATCAAAAACAAGTTTGCTTTTTAAAAAACTCAGTAGCAGCAAGTGTCATTTGTGAACACCATTTGTAACAACTCTGCTTAATAACAAAGACTGCATTCTTCTAAAATATCAAATACATAAAACGAGGAGAATCTCTGTGCCTAAAACAACATGACTGATAATAAGACACAAATGGCTATTACGTAAGACATGTTAACAGTCTTTTCCACAAGACTCTTGAACATTACATGGCTGCCAAGGGCAAACTTCCCAGAAGTCTTCTCCGAGCTGTGATCCGTGCACACCGGGGGCAGCCTGAGGACCGGAAGCAGTGCTTGTGAAAGCAAGCCCGGCACACTACAAGCAAGGAAATCAGGCGTTAGCAAGCAAACAGTCTTATTTTGGCACCTAGGTACAGTCTCACCCTAGGGAGGAGCAGTGAGCATCTGAATCTAGAACCCAGTCTTCTAAACAGAAATCAGCCAGGTTGAAACTCACACAAATGAAGAACATGAGGCCCAGAGAAGCTGATGGATGTAGGAGATACCACATTGCCCCAGATCTGCCAGGCACAAAGGTTGGTGCTTCCCCAGCTTCATGTGGTTGATCGCTCTGGGAGATGAGCTGCTTCTCTGGAAATGACCTGAGTAGAAAGCTGCTTTGTCCAAGGTCATGCTTCCCTGCTGGCACTGCCAGTATCCAGTGACTGTCACTGTGGAGTCTGAAGACCAATCCAGCATTCTGTCCCCAGGTCGGGACAATGCTTCAAGGCCACCTCAGCTCCCCAGCTGCCATCGGATGGTCTGGGGCCTTCTATACAACTATACCACAATTCAGAGTTTCCCTGTATTCAGTCCTGCTCCCTTCACTCATACACACAACCTCCCCCGACAGGTACAGAGTCAGATAACCATGAGATTTTGCACATAGATCCCTGCCTCTGGGTGTCTTTTTGGGAAATCCATCCTGAAAAACTATAGTGCTGGACAGCTTGGGGCAGGCAATCTGAGAGTGCCCTAAGAAGATACTATCCCCATGTCAAGGGTGAAGGTAGGATCCAATAGCAAACTCTTCCTCATGAAACAGCTTAAAATGATTCTCTTGAGCACTGTGTTATGGTTGATACATTGTGTCAACTTTGGGAATCTGGAGGTTTAACTGAGTGATTCAGGAGAAAGCTGGGGTACTTACTTTGTAAACATCCTGAGCCTGTGGAAGAGGAGGGCATGAAGATTTTGTGAGAGCTACACGCCCCCTGGGTGGGGGTATCCTGTTTACAATGTAAGGGAAAAAAAGAGGCTGCTTGCCTGCCATTCCTCCCTTTTGCTGGTTGCTTTTGCTGTGCTCTGCTGCCCTGAACAGTTTGCCCTCTGCCATATGCCACTCTTACCTCTGAACCAGCCAAGTATGGACTGAGACCTCCACAAACTGTAAGCTAAATAAACCTTTGCTTCCTTCATTTTCGGTGTTGGGTATTTTCTCTCAGCAACGAGAGAAAAGTAACCAAGACACACTGATACCCTAGAATAAGCGTCAGCAACCTTTTCAGTGAACAGCCAGATGGTAAACATTTCAGGCCTGAAGGGCCATATGGCAGCCAACTACATTATTATGACACAAAGGTGGTCAGAATAGCAGTTTAGTGTTAGGTGTGAACATGATCCAGTTACAGAGCAGAGGCAGGCACAGGCAAGAATAGGATCATCTCCTCTATCTAAATCCCCAAAAGACACCCAAAACTATATGATCTGCAGTTCATCACATGAGCACACACTAGCATCAAAGCATTTTGAAGCAGTTAGCCAAGTACAGAGGAGTGCACCCATAATCTTAGTACTCTGGAAGGCTATGGCAGGATTATGAGTTTGACCTCAGCTTGGAGAACTCAGGGACTTAGGAGACCCTGTCAAGATATTTAAAACAATTTTTAAGGGCTAGGGATGTAGCTCAGTGTAAAGACTCTGGGTTCAATCCTTACTGAAAAAACAACTAACCATGTTTAAATTATTAAGCTATTCAGCTTAAACTAATGTTGTGATCTATTATTAAACCAATTAACTTTGCATTAAGTTAAACTATTATTAAACTTATGTTATGAAATTATTATATACCTGAACATCTTCTACATGTTGCAGTCTGAAATGGGAAGATGACAGTTGTACTCCGGCAAAATTCACAAATGAAGCCCTTTCCTTGACACAACTGTAAGTGTAGTAGAAAAACCAGTATCAATCCAAACAGAAGATTCTGCACTGAGGAGCAAGAAGGCAACTTTTATTACACTAGTGGGCTGGGAAACTCAGAGGTTCAAATCACCAGCCCACAGTCAGGTTTGAGTTAAGCTTAAGTATGGTTTCCAAATGGGAAGTACAAAACAGATAGCAGGTTCTTACATGATTGGTTCCATGGAACACAACAATTATGTCATATATTGTCAGGCAGGTTTGTATAGGAACATTCTAGGAGGGAGGGGGTCTACGAAGAGTAGGTAGAGTTGAGAACACCCTGGACTGGGCCAGTCTTCCCCAAACATGACGCGGGTGTCATGTTGAAGCCCTTAAAGCAAGTTAGAACTGCTGCATATTTTTAAAACACAAGCCAGACACAGTCAGTTTGACGCACACATTAAGGGGGAACCTCTGGGCCTAGACAGTCAAGGCTGGCTACGTAACAGGGAGCATGAGCATAGTCACAGGCTGTGAACTGATTTCTAACTTTTGTTCTAGTATGCCTGCAAGCCTGCTATTCTGCATGTCTTAACATAAGGAAAGCATGAAACAGTTACAAACTGGTAGTGCTTTCCTTGACAGAGAACTTCGTAGGCATCCATTTTTGAAGAGCTGTGATCTTAGCCTTCTTATGGTTTGCACCTGGAAGGTCCTCCAAATGGCTCATGCATTCAGAGGTGGGGCTGTGGAAGGCGACTAAATTGTGGGAGCAATATAGCCAACTGCCTATTAGGAAGCAGTGCCTGGTTGGATATGGGCACTGGTGTCACTCAAAAGGGCCCATCTCCCTCCACAGTGTCTCCTTCTCTCTGTTCCCTGGCTACCATGATGTGAACAGCTTTGGCAGGTCCTTCCACCATGTCACTTCTGCCTTGGAGCCAGCTGACCCCGGCCTCAAAATGAAAGCCAAAATGAACCTCGCCTCTTTTAAGTTGTGGTTGTTGGATATTTTGTCCCAGCAATGAGAAAAGTAACTAAGATAAGATGTATGTCCAAACTGCAACCTGTGGGTTGGACATGCCTGTGTTTTAATTAAAAATATTTTTAAAAGGAGACTTTGCTATATACTTTAACTACATTATACATTTTATATGCAGCCTAAGATAATTTCATTCAGTGCAGCCTAGGAAAGCCAGGTGTTCCAAATTTGTGGGCCTGTGGCCTTGAACTCCTGGGCTCAAGTGATCCTCTTGCCTCAGCCTCCAAGTAGGTAAGACTACAGGTATGCCACCACACCTGGCTTTAAACCTGTGCTCTAATTGATGGCGGTCCATTTCTGGTGGCTGCACTAGAAACCTTCAGCTCATGTAGACACAAAGCTTTTTCTTTTATTAGATCAGGGTCCACACGGCTAACTCAAGATAGAATGGGCTCTAAGCAGGGCTCAGCATCTTGATGAAGAAGCTTCAGACCCCCAGCTTGTGTCTTAGCTCTGCCCGTTGCCAGCAGAATGATCCCAGCTTGTTAATTCACAGCACTGCCCTTGGGTGAGTGAGCAGCTAGCAGAGTCAAATACAGAGCATGCAGCACTGGCCCTCAGACAAGAAACAGCTCAGGGTCCCGCCTGCTCCTGGCAAACTCTTACCTCACAGCCAGCCACGTGTGCCAAGGAAGTTTTCAGAACATCCCCGAGCAAGGGCACCAGCAGCCCTTTCTTGGTCCTGACGAGGTCCTCCAGGGAGAACAGGTGGAGCTCATCAGTCAAGTGTCTGGGCACTTGCTCAAGCTCCTTCAATGTGCTGCCAGAGAGGAAGCAGAGGAACTCAGAACGGCCCCACAGAGCACACAGACCAGGGACAGGCAGGCCAGGTGTTTACTCTTGGCACTCATGCGCAATTTTTTAAATGCAATAAAAAATGGCCCTGACAACACTAGTGAACTTTGATCACTACTCTACACTTTTCAAGTTTGCTTGCAAGCTAGAAAGATGTTAAAGGTCCATAAAAGCTGATACCAAGAAGTGAATGAGCAGAGGCTATCTGCCCTGCACTGAGCAAAAGAAAATAGAACATTTGATTTCCAAGTCTGAAAAATGTGTTATCAAGCACTGTTTGATTACCAAGTATTCAAAATGACTACTTTCTTCATTCTAGCCAAGCTTCAAGACTGTCTATGTGGATGACTGTGGCCTCAGCAGGGCAGGCAATTACTGTGCACAAAAAGTTGGGTGACTCCAAATCCAGGAGTCCAGCATTGAGCTCAAGACTCATGCCTGCACATGCTGGCAGTCAAGGGCACTAAGGCATCCCGTGAGTACCCAAAACTTAATCTTCAAACCTGCTTGTTCTCCAGAATTCCCTGAATCAGTTACTGCTTGTGTCACTCATCCCCTTCTCAAGCCAGGCATGGTTTACACTGGACATGGCACAGGTAACGCCACACTGGCTTTAATTTTCCTCCCAGCCTGGGACAATTGCTCATGCTGTGTCTACCTCAGGGTTCCATGATCTCTCTTACTGGCTCTGACTTTCCCTTGAGGTTTAGGCTTTTCCCCCAGGAAGTCTTGCTTGATATCTACCCCTAACTGAGCTGAAAGCCACCTCCACTGTACCTCAAGGCATTTCGTGTGTGTGTGTGTGTGTGTGTGTGTGTGTGTGTGTGTGTAACACAGTCCAACAAGAATCTATTTGACTTCCCCCTGTGCTTAACAGAAATTTGCAGATTTTTTAAAAATCTGAAGCACAGAATGGCCATTCAAGAAATTTTTGTACAAGGGAGAATGTGTGGTTTTACTGCACATCATTCATAAGAAAACCAAGATCCTGAAGAGTCTTAAGCTGTCACTATCAAAGTATGAAGTAAGGGCTCAAGGCCCAATGACTATAATACACATTTTTCCCCAAGAAATTTAATTCAAAAACAATATATCATCATGAAACAAAGATCAGAGACTAAAAACAAAAAGCTTTCAATGGAAAAAATTTAAAACCCTATGACCTCATCTATTATAAAAATAATCTTAACCCCCTTTAATAACCTACTCTTTCACACTTAAAAATCTCCCAATTCATGCCTAAAACTTTATTGACTGTCCACCATTCTATACTGTACATGTGGCATTAATTTAAGTATCACCTTTACTGAACACCTGGTAGATTTTTAATATCACTTCTTAAATTTTAAATATTCTTACTAGTACATGTTTGCAGTACATGATTATATTCATCATGGGGAACTGGTACATGTACATATTTTAATTCTTTTTGTTTCATTCTCCTCCTTTCTTTCCCCTCCCCCCATCTCTTGCTTCTCCTCATCGGTAAAATATCTATCTCTGTTTCCTATTATCTGCCTTTTATTTTGCTCTTTATCTACTCTTTGGTTTCTCTCATATGAGAGAAACCATGTGACATTTAACTTTGTGTATCTAATTTATTTTTTTAATGTTATGGTCACAATGTATATCCATTTTCCTACAAATGATTCAGATTTATACTTCTTGATAGCAGAGTAGTACTCCATTGTGTATAAATATGTTTTCTTTATCCATTCATCTGCTGATGGTACGAACACCAATTCCAAGATTGAGCGATTATGAGTGGTGCTGCTATAATCATGGCTACACATGTATCACTGTAATATGAATTCTAACTCTTTCAGGAAGATGCCTAAATGGGGAATAGCTGAGTCAAATGAAATTCCTATTTTTAATTTTTTGAGGACTCTCCACAGTGATTGTACCAGTTTACATTCTTAGCAACAATATATCCCCACAGCTTTACCAGCACTTTTTATTAATTGATTTCTTGGTAATAGTCATTCTTTCTGGAGTAGAATGGAATCTCAGTGTTATTTCATTTGCATTTCTCTAATGGCCACTAATGTTGAACATTTTTTCATGTATTTACTATTCATTTGTTTTCCTTCTGTTAAGTGTATATTCATTTCAGTTGCCCATTTTTGGATTGGCTGTTATTTCAGGGGTCTAATTCTTTGAGTTCTTTACATATTCTAAACATTAGTTCTCTGTCCAAGAAATAGCTGGAAAAAGTTTTTCCCATTCTGCAGGTTGTTGCTTCACTGTTAGTTGTTTCCCTTGCTTTAAAGAAGCTTTTTACTGGATATAATCCCATCTGTTCGTTATTAGTGTTATTTCTTATGTGACTGGGGTTTTGTTTAGAAAGTCTTTTCCTATGCCTTTTTTTTAAAGTTTTACCTATTTTATCTTCCAGCAGATTAGGGTTTGAAGTATTTATAACTTTGATCCATTTTGACTTCAGTTTACAACATGGTGAGAACTGGTCTAGATTCAGTCTGCATGTTTGTAGCCAGTTTTCCCAGCATCATTTCTTAAAGAGGTTATTATTCCTCCAGGGTACATCTTTGATTCCTTTATCAAAGACCAGAAGTCTGAATATGCCTGGGGTTGTTTCTGTATCCTGTATTCTGTTTCACTGATCCACATGTCTGTTTTGTGCCAGTACTGTGCTGTTTTTTAATCACTATAGCTTTGTAACATAACTTGAAATTCAGGGTTGCGATGCTTCCTCTTTGCTCTTGTTGCCAAGGACAGCTTTTGCTATTCAGGGTCTCTTCTGTTTCCATATGAATTGAAGGATTTTTCTCTAGTTTTGTGAGAAAAAACTAGCACTCGTGGTATTCTGATTGGAATTACATCTGTATATTAATTTTGGAAATATGGCCATTTTGACAATATTGATTCTGTCTATCCAGTAACCGGGGACATCTTTCCATTTTCTGATGTCTTCTTTTGGTTTCTTTTTTCAGAGTACTATGGCATAGTGTTCATTATAGTGGTTTCTCACCTCCTTGGTTAGGTTAATTTCTAAGTATTTAAGTTTTTTGAAGCTATTATGGATGGTACTCTTTTTCTAATTTCTTTTTCTGTGGGTTCATTAGAGAGAAACAGAAATGCTATTGAGTTTTGTATGTTGATTTTATGTCCTGTTATCTTGCTGAATTTGTTTACTAGTTTTTGGTGGACTTCTTATTTAAAAACTACATTTTAACTCAATCTCTACCCATATCAGTAATACATCCTTAGGATGCGTCTTTACAAGTATGTTCTGGAGGCCACAGTCTCACCCAGGTGGACATGCCTCCAGCCCCTCTGTAAGGGGATTTTAACAGGTCTCAGTTTTCCAAGGCTCACAGCATTATTTGCAAGAAGTGGAAGCAGCATAAGTGCCACTCGCTGGGTGAATAAGAAACTTACAGTGGGTGGTTGGGTAACTTACGATGGAATATTATTTAGGAAATTCTCACTTATGCTACAAAATGGATGAACCTCGGGAACATAATAAGGACAACACGCTAGCCAGAAAAAGACACATTCTGTAGCACCCCACTTACACGAGGTACTCAGAGTCATCAAATTTTCAGAGAAATAAAATTGAAAGACAGTTGCCGGAGATTTGGGAGGAGGCAGTCAGTGTTGAAAGGTTATAAATGGGTTTCTTTCATTTCTTTAAGATGAAGAGTTCTACAGCTGGACAGTGGTGATGATCCTATAATGATGAGAACGTACCTTTTTGTGGCTCAGAAATTTAATTCAAGGCCTTCTGATTGAACTATGTCCCCATCCTTTTATTATCTTTTAAAAATTTTGAGATAGGGTTTTACTAAGGCACCTAGGCTGTGCTTGAGCTTGCAATTCTCCTGCCTCAGCCTCCCAGAGTTCCGGGAATACAAGTGTGCACCATCACACCTGGTGGAAGTGTACTTACTATGGATGAATTATATATTTAAAATGACCAATATAGTAAATTTTATTTTACATAGATTTACCAAAATTATTTTCTTTTTATTCTTGTCCTGACCCATTTTCTTAACAAGTGACATTCTCCACTAGTGATTTAGCAGGCTTAGTAATTTTGAAGAGGTAGCTGCCATCCCAAGAGTGCCACTGGCAATTACTGTGCTAAGAAGACTTGCGTATGGGAGGGGCAGGGTCAGTAGGGAAGCAGCAGGAGCAGATGCAAGGAGAGAGCACAGGCTGCCCCGCTGAGAAGCATACCTGTCGGCAAACCTGCAAGTCTTCAACAGCTTCTTGATATGAAAGAGCTGCTCCTGGATGTCCTAATATGAGAACCAAACGGGAAAGGAAAGAGAGAGCTAAATGTGATCAGTGACTCTGGCGCTGAGCAGCTCCATAGTAAATCTCACTTTGAAATACCACCCCATCCTCCCAAGTGCTGGGATTACAGGTGTGCGCCACCACACCCAGCCAGTTTAATACTCTTAGCTACACTACCAAAAAGGTCTGTTTCTCCCTGCACAAATCAAAGTGGTGAGCTAGAAGGCAGGAGTGGGAGGGAGGGGCAAATGCAGGTCTCAGGACTGTCACCTCGTACAGAAAAGAGCAATGCTGCCAGCCAGAATGGACCGGTCTGCTTCTAAAAAGCAGCACAGATATTGTACTTTCCCTCCACAGTATGGAAAATATGTGTCTGTGCCATTCTGCAGCTATGCATTTACAGTAGTTTCTTTAAAAATCAAAAGCCACCCCACATAAGACACGCTTTTTGCAAAGAGCCTCTACAGCAGGCATTTATATCTGACTCCACGGATCCAGAGGGCCCTGAATGGGTGCAGGTTTTGTGGAGCCTAAAGCTTACACACCATTTTGGGGGGCCCTCTTCAAGAAAAATACATAGAGTGTGCATGTGTAAAATATATTTAAAATATTTATATATAATCCAGTGTGAGGCTAGAAACCCTGAAGATAATCTTCATTCACATCACAGTCATCTGCCTCTCCAAGGGTCTATATTGGAAGGCCCTGGAGCCAGAAGGACTCAAATTCCCCACCCAACTCCCTTCCCCTGCAGAAGCGCTCGCCCTCACCTTCACCCTGCCCAGTTCCTTGGCTTTTGTGGAGAGGCTGTGGCTGGTGCTCAACAAGTTGAAAATGGGCCGGTGCCATATGTGGTCAAGCAGCTGTTTGGAGAAGTTGCTGACATAGTACTTCCTGAAGTCCCACATCATCAGGATCCGTGCAGGGATGCAGGATTCCGCATAGGAGTGGCAGCAGCCACAGAAATACTTCCCCAGGTACTCACAGTACCTAAGCCTCTTCACAAACTCTGTGGGGCACACAGGAAGGCCCTGAAATTCCACCCAGGTGCGCCCCACCACAATTCCTCTGCGAAGGTCAAAGACTCAGACAGCTGTTTGCACAATGGAAAAGCCATCTTCTGCCTCAGGACAACTGGGAACAGTCTGGCAGGGCCTTGGACATTAACACCATGGCCATGCGTGAGCTTTAATAGGGCACACAGATGTTGGAAAAACAGAACCCTCTCAAAGTACTCCTAGATTTGCAAGTTGGGCAAGGTTAGCTGCAGTGTGGCAAAAGGCCATTGCACATAGACCTGGATATCTGAATGAGAGTGCAGAGTGCAGACTCCACCTGCCACCACGAACACAGAGCAGGCCAGAGCTTTTCAGGCCATCTGTTCTGAAACCACAAACTGCAACTCAGAACTGGAGTCAGTTCTGTCACACATAACCAAGAGTGCTTATAATTTCTCAAGCAGTGTGTGCACAACATCAGGAAGTAGGAACCCAAAAAGTTCCTTGATTAACTAGAGAAAAAGAAAATGAAAAAATGAATGAATGATGAAAGCAGGTGGTACAAGAAAAGAAGAAAATACAGATAATCAACAGAGATGTGAAAAACATGCCATTTCTGTGACAGTCAAAGCGCTACATTTGAAACAATGAGATTCTCTGACCTGCTCTAGACTGTGGCAAATTTAGAATATCCAGAGCAGGTGAGGGGTCGATACATGGGTGCTCCCTCCTATTCCGAGGAGTAACCCTGTAGGAGGACACTCCTGAATCTATTTCATTAGACAGAAATGCTAGCAGGCACATATGCTATATAAAGGTATTTATTACAGCACATTTGTAACAGGGAGGGGCAGGGGGGTGAATGGGGTGCCAACCAAAATGTTCATAAAAAGGCAACTGGTGAAATAAGTACAGCGCTCACTACACAAAACGCTGTACAGTCAAGAAGTGAAAGGAAAAGCATATGGCTAGACATAATGCCGTCTCAATTTTGTTTTTAAAAATATATACACCCAGTCTAGATTCCCACCAAAAAGCCAATAGTAAATTATTTTTGGAGCAAGGGCGAAAATTACTTTTGCTCTTTATAATTTTGAAGTTGCAACAAAGTCAACAGTACTCAAACTGAGAAACCCTGCTCTACACAACAACTGTTCTTACCTTGTGAAGCCAATGGCATGAGAAAAATAAGAGAAATATTCTAAAACAAGACTAACAGAACCTTCTGTGATATATTTTTTATCTGTGCCATCAAAAAGTAGCCATAGTTACATGTGATAATTGAGAATTTAAAATGTAGCTAGTATAACTGAATTGAATTTTATATTTTAATTAATTGAAATTAATTGTATGTAGCCATATGACCAACAGCTACCACACTGGATACAGCAGGTCTAGAATAAAACTAACTTAAAAGAACTAATACCTAACTGCACTGTATGAAATTCAGCTGAAATCTGAATGGAAAAATTAGCCATATATCACATCTTGAGAATAGCAAATGAAAGTGGACTAGGAGTAGGCAATATTAAGGAGTTGTTCTGTTTGGTGTGATAACTGTTTATAATCTTTATTTTTAGGATATGTTGAAGTTTCAATAAATAGTAAAATGTCATATTGAGTGTATAACAGAGGACATTAAAGAAACATGAAAACTAAATTCAATGTGGTATTCTAGACTGGATTCTGAAACAGAATTAGGACATTAGAAAAGCCCGGTAAAACCTGATGAAGTCTGTAGTTTAGTTATTGGAACTGTAACCAATGCTAATTTCTCAGATTTCATAATTATACAAAGGTTACATTAGATGTTGACTTTGGGGAAAGCTGTCAGAAACTCTCTGTACTATCTTTACAACTCATCTGTAAATCTAAAAATTATCTCAAAATATAAAGTTACAAAATTGTTCTTAGAGCTAGAGAAATTTTTCAGGAAAAGTCCAAAATTATTCATGTACGATTTCCTCTGCCGAACTTTGGAGTGTGTTTTGCCCTTTCATTCTTTTCATCTGCCACAGGCACTAGGAACAAACTCCCCACTCGGCACCCACACAACCCCTGGAGAGAATCAGTTCCTTTTTTTCTTTTCTCTCTTTTTGAGACAGGGTCTCGCTTTGCAGCTCACGCTGGCCTTGAGCTCACTTTGTAGCCCAGGCTGGTCTTGAACTCACAACAATTCTCCTGCCTCAGCCTCCTGAGTGCTGGGATTACAGGCATGTGTCACCACACCAGCCTGAGAATCACTTCCTTGTAAAGCCTGACACACCCAGTCTTCCCCCACCCCTAGCATAGATTAAGATCCCTGGCTGTGAATGCCACAGCCCCTTTGCCTTTCTCTTTTGTTACATATATCACCCTTCTTTTTCATTTTCATGGCTGATATTATGATTTCCCTACAACTCAGAAAGCAAACGTCCAGAACTAGGCAGCACCATGTTTACGATATCACCACTGCATCAGCAGGGCAGGAACGCAGCTCAGCGACCGAACCAACTTCGGGAAGTACTGAAAACGTTGGTGGGATCATAGTCACATGACTGCAGTTTCTGATTCATGCATTCAATATTTATGAGGCATCGGATAGTGGCTAACCAACAGACATGGTCCTGGTCACACTAACTGGGAAAATGAGTTGGTTAAAGAAGACTAATTGTAATTGTGATGCCTGTTATCCAGGTTAGTATGGGAAGCCCAGACAGATTTTCGTTTCCTATTTTTATCTCCTGAAGGACAGCCCCTCGCAAGAGAACAAGGACTTCCCAGTCTCAAGAGGGACACCTAGTGGCTACCTGTGAGAAGCCTGATTTTTAGGGCTCAGCCCAGATATGATCCCCCTCAGGCCACTTCAAACGCGGACAGAAGTCTGGCCAGCTCCTTGGCAGACTATGCGCTCCACAAATAAATCTTTTCTTTCATCTTTCCTTCTTTATACAGAGTCTCATTATATAGTGCAGGCTGGCTTTAAACTCACTATGTAGCGCAGACTAGCCTTGAATTTGCCATCCTTCTGCTTCAGCCTCCCAGAGTGATGCGATTACAGGCCAGTGGCATGTGTAATCATGCCCAGCATCAGAAATGTCTTTTGATGACCAACTGTGAGCTAGGCAGTCCTCTAGAAACTGGAGATAAAACAGTGAACAAAAGCAGCAATATATCTGTCCTCACAGAACTTACAATCTAGTGATGGAAACAGACAAAACAAATCAGCATAAGAGAGTATTCTAGGAAGAATAAAAACTGAAGAGGAAGAGGAATATAAAAATACACGTGCTTATTTCTGGCCAGGAGCATAGCAAGGCGGGAGTTTTACACAGAGTAGCCAGGAAGACTTCAAGATGTTTGAGTGAAGGTGTGAAGGAAGCAAAAGAACCAGCCACAGGCATGTGTGCAGGATTGGGCTTCCAGAGAGAGAGAACCACAGATGGAAATCCCCATATCAGGACAGAGTGGGCTTTGAAGGTCCCAGCAGACAAGCCATGTGGCTGGAGGCAAGTGCTCAGTGGGGTACTGGTCAGCTAGGGTACTGGTCCTCCTAGATCCTGGGTGGGCCCACAGCTTTATAGGTCATGACAGCTTCTGCTGTCCAAAAAGAAGACAGCTCTTAAAATAGCTCTTAAAATAACTTCTCACCAAGGACTCCTCACATGGAGACTGACACAGACACACTTCCAACTCTGGTTACGCCTCGCTCTATGGCCACATGATAAGCCAGCAATCCATGATGCATACTTACTAGGCTCTACTGGAGTTCCACAGCCAGCACAGAAAAAATTCTGAGCTACCACTCCCAATTCTCTCCTGAGGACAGAAAATGGTAGTCATTATATTTCAGAGGCAGCCAAATGGAACATTTTTTTCACTGATTAGAAAAGCAGCTGTGGTATGTTTCTTGGATAAGGGCCTTAATCTTTATCATTTTTCATTTGAAAAAATACATTATATTCAATACAGTTTTCTAGTTAAAATCTCTAGGTTTTCTTCAAGCTAGAACTCTTCAAAAGTCTCAGCTATCCCCAAAGCAGAAGTCAATGCCAAAAATTATTATTCCAGGGGTGGATCTTTAGGGGCTTCTCCCTGCCCATGTACAGAAGTCTATGTCCAGAGAAAACTAGAGATACATTACAGTGGAAGATAGTTACGCATACATGAAAAGATGATATGATTGTGAAGTTCACAAATAAATGGAAAACATTTTAGATGAGTACAGGGTTACATGAGACAAGGTTATTACGCATCTCTAGTGAAGAGCTACATCATGAAAATGTTTTTTCTACTGAACTGCGCCCTAATGTCCCATGTGACTTGCAAAGTGGTAATATTTGATTGCAGTTCAAGTTCAGCAAAAATGACCAAGGTAAAAATAAGTTAAGTCTCTGCTCATGTGCCTTAGAGAGGACTGGGGGAAATTCCTGAGAAAAGACATCCCATGCTAAGGAAACTGACCTCTCACAATGCCTCCAAAGCTAGCTCTTCTGCCAAGCAGCCCCACAGACTTTTGCTCCCGCCCAAAACCAAAAGGCAACAGAGAAAGATCTTCTGCTATAAGGCACCTCCATGGGGCAGTCAGTCAGTAACCCTCATCAGTGCCTTCGTAACTCTTGGGAGTTTGCATACCAAACTGAATACAAAGAAAAACGGGAAAGTTGTACTTAATGAAAGTATGTTTTGCGTCCAGTCTTTGTCTATAATCTACCATGTACTCTCTCAGAACAAATGACAATCAAACTACTACTTTGTATGTGTACACGCACTTATACATGGGTTTATTTCCTTCTTCCTGTCATCTTACTTGTTTTGTTTTTCAGGAATTTAGTTATTTCTTGGAACAACTAGAGATACTTTTCTTTGTATTCTGTTCCATTTCTGAACTATAGGGGCTATCCTTAAGGTTAAATTTTCTTTTGAAAAAATATATTCATTCATTTTCATTACAAGCTAACTGCACTGAAAATAGAATGGCGCAGTCTTTTAAAATTATTGCATTTGATTTTTCAGTTTCAATATCAGCCACTTAAACATCCCCAATACTACATGACTTTCCATTGCTGTCTAATATTCATAACTCGGGAGCACAGTCACCTTCTCTGCTCATCAAAACCTGTAAAAGCCCCGAAGCCCTGGAAAAAAAAGGTACCAAGGAAATTAAGCCAGAAAACTACACACAACTTCCCTTTTTCTAAAATAAATTTTCCTGTGCCCCTGAGCATATTATTTTTTTCCTTTCTCTACTTCCATGAAGAATCAGGTATGATTTATTTCACCTGTTTTAAATGGATTGGGTTCCAGGTAGCAGCCCATACTTACTTGAGTGGTGGATGAATATCAAATATGATTTGAAATCTAGGGGGAACCCAGTCTTCAGTTCCTCTAACCCTAGACTTAAGTTTAATTTCCTGTACTACATCCATACTGGACTCAAAGTCTTTTCGGACATGCTCTTCATTTACAACCTGCAAAACACATAAGAGGATCTAAGGATACCTTAAATAAGCATTTTTAAAGAGTTTAAATAAAAAAATAACATTCAAATATGTTTCCTAAAATTTACTGTGAGAAAGTGAAACTGTTTTCAACTGAACTAAAGAACAAGAACCCTCCAGCACCCAGATCAGATCACCTTTTTTTTGTATTTTTGGTTCACTTCCAGACTTTGAACTTAGATAAGTAAATAATTTTGACCTTCAATACTTCATGGGCAGCAGTAGCCACTGCCTCTCAGTCAAGAGACCAGTAGACATCGCCAGCTGGAGTTCTGCCATGCCCAGGCTCTGAGAAACAACTCCATGTAGCCAGAACTGTTTAGTGACTCTGCTCTGAACCATTATACTTTCCATTGTCATTCCTCAAGTTAGCATCCCACACCCTTCACAGTCTAACCGCTCGTGGATACACACAGACAGGCAACACCCAACTGCACCAAGTTACTGCTCAGCAGATGGCCAGGCCCTTCCACTTGTCTCCACTGCCCTCTGCCAAGAACATCTTCCCACATTTTCACCTGCTGCAGTGTTGTCCCCCCAAAACTGATCTCAAATTCTTAGGTCTCCAATCAGATTCCCCAAGTTCCTCTGATAAATTAAACTCTCCCTCCCCCACACTCCCAGAATGTCTTGTCCTGCCCTCATCTTCTGTCACAAATCCTCGATGCAGTGGCTGCATGTTTCCGTGGGGCAGCACATGCACAGAGGGAAGGAGAGTTAATTACCAAATTATCAGCCTAGGCACGATTCCTGCTCTGCTTCTGAGAAGCCCTGCTGAGGTCTGGGTCCAACATTTTGAAATAAAAATAACAAAAATATCTACCAAGAAGATATATTAAAGGCATGAACTGTGAATTACCCAACAATCCCTAGTGCAATAAGTCCTTACTATGTGCCAGTCTTGCCATTCAGTTCGAGTCTTCTCCAACACCCAGAGAGCATACAAGAAACATATTTGAAGTCAGTGGGCCAAGCCCAATGAGCACTGAGGAACTTCTGATTCAAGGTCAGTTTATTTTAATACTTACTATTGAGCTGGCTGCCTTCAGGGAATCTGCCAGCTGATAACTGACAGCAGAAAACTTCCAGGACTTCTGGAATACTTGGTACAACTCTCTGGCTATTCTCTCAGCAGAATTGAAGTCTGGATCACAAGTAACACTGAAATGTAAGAGATGCAAAAACCACATGCATGAAAAATATGTCCTGGGAAATTTCCTCAGGTTATCATCTGCGTAACTCAGGGGAAGCTGCTAGGTGAAAGCAAGTATCAATCACTGGCTGGGTGCCTTGTGTGAAATGGTTTCTTCTCACATGCAAGTAATACAGCATGTGTTCTTTGTCAGGGTGCTAAGGCTTGGAAGTGTGGAGAAAATAGCAATGGATTTAAAGTCAGAAGGCCTAGGCACAAGGAAGCCCCCCTTCTGTTATTTAATAGCATTGTGACCTAACACATATCTTGTATGAGCATCCTGTTAGTTGCTAGCTCTCTACATAATGGGGTTTAAAAATAAATACACAGACATACATGAATCTTGCCTGGCTGACTCCTGAGAACTAAATGAAAATATATACAGAGCCCTTTATACGCCATTAAACCTTGAAGAAATTTGGGGATACATGGCTACAGTATGTGTGCTACCATCCCAACTGTGAGACGGTAGAACCTTTGGGAAGTGGGCCTAGTGCCAGGTGCTTAGGTCATGAGGGGTGCGGGACCCTCCTTCCCGGCTGAGGATGTGAGCGACCCTCTGGCATTTACTTGCACCACGACGTGCCACCCCTACTGCCCTCACCACAACCGAACTAATAGAGTTACTTACCATGCCTCTGAACTCCCAAACTGTGAACTAAATGAAACTGTTCTCTTTAAGAGTTAGTTGTCTCATGTATTTTGTTCTAGTGACAGTAAGCTGCAAATATACGGTAGTGGGGGTGCTTGATTTCTGTGTTATTCCCCTTGTTAGAACTGGCTAACTGAAACTGCCCAAGGCAGCAGAGGCTCGGGGTCTAGTGGCTCTATGAGTAGCTGCATGTGGACAACAGATACCTTGTAGAGGAGCCGCAGGAACATCTATGGGATTCTATAATATCACTGAACTCTTCACGTTCTGTGGGAAAATGAAAGAATGGGTAGTGAGGTTATTCAGTTTCATCCAGTCATATCCCATTTAATAAGAACACAAAAATACTTCTCTGCATCTCAGAAAGAACCAATTACATAGCATCTCCATGTTTTAGGTCCTTCTGAACTGCACATTCAGATTTGCTAGGAGTAAATTAACTACTGACAGCTTCAGGAGACTACAGATAATCACCAAAGGCAGGATCTATTCTGAAGTATCACCCAAATGTAACTGAGAGACCAAACAGATAAAACATCACAGTAAACATCTGCTTTTCATTCAGTCCCCCAGGTGAGGTGAGAGATTAGTCGTCAAGATATCTGAAACAGGAACAACCACTTTGAACGTCAGAAACATAGTTTGTCCTTGAGGTAAGTCTCCCTGAACGCGCAGTGTTACATGTGACGCGTGTCGGTCTGTGTGTGAAGGGGAAGAGGACACAGCCAGCCATATCCAACGAGTTTCCAGATCTTACCTAACATGGCAAATTTACCCACGTCACATTTGCTGGCCTCTTTGTGCATATTACGGTAAGAAGGTGCTTCAGCCATTGGGCCGAGCTGTAACACAGCACAACCTAGGAGAAGAAGAGGGGGGTTGCTATCAAGAAGTGAAAGAAAAACCATGCAACCTCAGCACCCAACTAAACACAAATCTGGGAATGAAAATGCTAAGAAATTACTTTAAAATAATTAAAAATTCATCCTCAAGGATTAAAAACAATGCAGAAGCTATTTTGTACTCTTGTGTTCACTCTAAGAGAAACAAAGAAGTATTTGGAGGTTTTGCAGTAGTAATCTGCCTTTAGATATGTTTAAAAATTTCTTTAATACAAAGTTTAAAAGTGAAAATTGAAAGAGGGCTGCAAGAATAGCTCAGTGGTCCAACGCTTGCCTATCATGCTCGATACCGTGGGTTCAAAAAAAGAAAAAGGTAAAAAACAGCACCAGCTTCACAGTGATGTATAGGAGTATGTACACTCTACTCAGCATAGGAGACATAAATACTATGAGTAGTGGCCCCAAATTCTTCTCCACTTAGAACCTGTGAATGTAAATCAGGTATGTGTCACACAGCTGTACCATCAGCTATTTGAGAGCCTGAGTCCAGACAATCACAAGTTTGAGGTCAGCTTGGACAACTTATGAGACCTAATCTCAAAAGAATAATTGTTTAAAAGGACTAGAGATGTGGTTCGATGGTAGAATGCCTGCATAGCATGAATGTCATGGCTTGGGTCTAGGTGTCCGCCCAGAGCCTCATGTGGTCATAGATAGGGCTCTTCAGAGGTAGCTGGATCTAGTGTGTATAATGCTGGGATTATGTATGTGCTACTGGGGTCAAGGGTATGTGATTATTAAATTAGTTCACTGATAGCTTGGCATGGTTCTTAGAGTAGATAACAGGCCCTTCCTGGGTGGGCTGGATATCATATAAGGAATAGAAAGGGGGCTACTTCTTCACTACTTAGCTGCTTCGCTGCCTTCTGCCTGCCATGAGCTGTTTGTCCTCTGCAATCCCCCTCTGCCACGCCACCTTGCCTTGGAGCCAGTCAACTGTGAACATCTACAAACCTCGACAAACTGTGAGCTAAATAAACTTCTCTTCCTTTAAGTCTGGGGGTCAAGTATTTTGTCTCAGCATTGGGAAAAGTAACTAAGACAACACACAAGGCTCTGGAGGTAGGGAAACACCTGTGAATGCAGCCTCATTTAGAAAAAGAGTCTTTGCAGATGTAGATGGAAAAACATCCTTTAACTTCTTCTGTTTTGGAAGAAAAGGTGGTGTGGGGGAGTAAAGATAACTAGTTCAGACACAGTAAGTCAGAGGTTAGTTATACCCATTATGGTTAGATCAGCAATGGGTCTTGGGCATCAGTCAGAGTGTCAGGTTCAACAGGTCCTAGCTATAGAAAGGAAATGCTTAGCTGAGAGGTTCGGGGATAAATACAAAGACTGGGGAGAGGGAGTAATGGTGTTATGCAGTGCAGAGATGGAATACAGAAAAACAGAAGTCAAGGCAGGACTTGAATTCAGGAAATAGTAAGGAAGTAACAAACGTTAATAGTCACTGCCAGCTTAGGTACCCTTTCCTCTGGGCCCATAAATGAAGCCAGCTTCACCAGAGACGAACTGCAGAGGGTCCTGGTCTCTGCTCTTGAGTTTGCCCTGCTGGCTGCACTGCCTCTGCCCCGACACAAACTCCTAGAGGGAAGACACACACCTTGGGTACCACCCATTTCCAGCACTTACATCATAGGCTCACTGTTGGTGAATGAAAGAAGTATAGTTGGAGAAGGAAAGAGAGCTAGGAGAATAATGTGCGTCAAAACACAAGAAGAGGTAGGCAGCCACCGCAAAAACAGAAAGGCAGAACAATGTCCAAAGAAAAGCAAAGCCTAGGATTTGCAAAACAGATGGAGCGTGATAACCATGTCCTTTAAGGCAAAAAGACCGTGAAATGGTCAGGATTACATAGGTTACTCAAGAAGAAAGGAAGTTATGTAAGTATGTACATGTTACTGGGGACTGAATGTGAGGCCTTCACACCGAGCTACATCCCCAGCCTTTTTTTTTTTGACATAGGGTCTCACTAAATTGCCTAAGCAGTGGGCAATCAAATCCAATTTGGGCTGCTTCTGACTTAGCCTCCCAGAGTGTTGGGATTATAGGTTTGTAACACCACACCCAGCTATGAAGTTTTAGACAAGACTTTAGGGAAATGCATATGTCAAGACATGACAGAATAGAAAAGACACATATAAAGAATAAAATGGAATCCCACTTGTTTTAGTTACTACTTTTCTTGGTTTACTTAGTTCACAGTTTATAGAGGTTTCAGTTTGTAATCCACTCGGTCCAAGGCAGGGTAGCACAGCACAGGGGCAACCGTTCACAGTGGCAGAAAACAGCAAAAGGAAGAGAAAAGACTCCTTCTGTCCTTAATGTTGTATGCAGGCTACCCACCCTATGGTGAGCATAGCACTCCCACCCTTGATCCTAGCCAGAACTATGCCAAACCAATCAGTGGATAGATTTACTAATCACACTTGCATGAGGCTTTGCGGAGGGGGCATCTAAATACAAGCTGTAACACTGCCTTTGTCTAACTTGCCTTCACAGCCACTGTCTGAGGAAGTGGAAGACCCAGACTTTTGCTTCATGTGAGTGTAGAAAGAGGCTTCAGAGTCAGCGTTATCATTCCCAAGTGACCCACTGGCTTCATCTGTGCCCCAGATCTGTGTCTGCTGCTGATTCAGAATGCTACACTTCATTTTCTCCATTTCTGATATAATCATATCTGCAACATAAAAGTGGGCATTTTCCTGCAAGAAAAAAAATCAGCTAAAGTACTCAGCATAATCAATTTTTCTGATGGAGAATATTTTAGATTTAAAAATCAAGGAGTTCCATGTAAGTGAAGTTATATATATAAATTTCAGAGTTCATTTAACTGGGTTATCATAGGTCACTTATGACTCATAATGGACATCACCCAGAGACAAAGGTTTATCCTGTTATGGTCAACAGATATCCCACATTGAATTTCTTGTGATAATCCCAGCCTGGTGGTGGTCCAGTAGCAAGTATCATTCATCAGTCAGGGACAACTTTCCATCCAGGCATGGTGGCATGTGTCCGTAATCCCAGCACTCTGGGAGGCTGAGGCAGGAGGACTGCAAGTGAGAGCTAAGGCTGGACAATCTAGCAACTTAGTGAGACCCTGTCCCAAAATAGAAAAAGACCTCGGGATAAAGCTCAATGTGAAGGCTCTAGGTCTGATTCCCAGTACTGGAAAACAGATAAACAAACAAAAAACTGGCCAGCCAAACACACCCTGTTTGAAAAAGCTTTCTGGGGTTTATCTATCACTGCCTGCACCCCTACCAACCAAACTCCTGAAAGGAAGCCAGTGTACTGTGCCTCCTCAAGGCAACATTTCCAGATTTAAATCAGAACAGCACTGCTTGAGGGATTAAGCTGATTGGTGCTTAAATAAAAAAGACATCATTTCACCTTTTCTATGTCCACAGGCAGCACGAATACCTCGGGTGGAAAGGAATTCAAAGAAATGGCTCTTCTAATGCCTTGCATAGTACCTGCCAATACACCAAGTTATTAAACATAGAGCAAAGCAAGTTCAGAAATTACCTAAGAAAACAAATCAACCCTAGGGTACAGATTTTAAAAATAAAACAACCGGCACAATAGAGGAACAAAAACAAGTGAAGAAGAAAGACCTTGGGACAGTTAGATCTGCAAGTTGCACCTTAGTGACAGTCATTTCTATAGGAGGTTAAAGGAGTAACCGGAAGTTTCCTCAGAGAAGGCACAGGAGCACTAGTGCAGTGGAGACAGCCATGACAGAGGGTGGTAAGCAGAATCACGGGAAACACCCACACGAGATGGGGAAGGCGAGAACAGTCCAGAAGCAAAGCCATACAAATTACCAGGCCACTTCACCTCACCGCAGCTGACTTCCTGTTATGCAACAAAAACATCTGAAAAAAACCACCATTGCTTCTCTAAAATGGTTCTCCACTTGTCAGAACCCAAGAAGCTGCAGAAAGTGCACTCTGTTGAATCATCCATTCCTGTACCCATGACCACTTCATTACTGGCAATGACCACCATCCAAATAGTTACTGTTTGTGTGATGTGACTTCATACTGCAGCATTGAAAGCAAAAATTTCTATGACAGCTATAAGAACTGAATTAACCCAGCCTGCTAACTTAGGACAAAATGCTGCAATATCTTAGTGGTTATGAGTTCCCACTGCTGACTGCAAAGCAACCAGGGTTACTCAAATATCTTGCGTCATATCCAAGAAAGTAGCTGCAGTATGGAACATGTGGGAACTCTGGCTTCAGAAGCCATCTGAGTTGGTGAACTTTTTCATTAAAGGGCCAGGCATGGAATATCATAGGAATATCAGGGAATATCACACTGTATCTGTAGCTAGTTCTCCACTCCACTACTATCATGAGCAAGCATGTATTTATAAAACCTTTTCGATAAAAACAGAAAGCTGGTAGGAAAGCCAGAAAGCCCAAAGGTCATAGGCGCAGACTCTGGCAGAGAGTAAAAAGCATCCAGAAGCAGAGTGGAACAGCTCTCTGCTCAGCAGTTGCTCCTCAGCCACAAAATTTTCCCATGCTGTAAACTGGGATTTTACCTATTAGAACATTAAGGAAATAAAGAATGTGAAGGTATTTCATAAATGTATAGATGCTGAGCAAGCAAAAGGAAGGGTGGGATTGTTTCCTATAGCCTCAGGAAGTGCTTGTAGGCTCAGGTGATATTTTCTAGAAAAGGAAAACCCTGTTACAACCCTTTGAGATGCAGTGATCCTACTAATGCCCATGCGTCAGTGGCTAATGCCTGTTCTTCTCATTGCTACCCCACACTAACAAAAAGAGCTAGATCACTCAGGGCTTTTCTTTCTAGCCCCATGGAATAAATCTCTTTACCAGGTTTCAGAGAGATTCTCAAAACACTGACTATTTTTATTCTACTTTAGTTTTTGTTTTTGTGGTACTGGGGATTGAATACAGGGCCTCTGCACTGAGCTATATCCCCAGGCCTTTCCACTTTTAGAAAGTGACAGCATCTCACTAAGTCACTAAATTGCCCAGACTGGCTCCAACGTACAATCCTCCTGCCTCAGTCTTCCAGAGTCCTAGAATTACAGGCCTGAGATACCATGTCCAGCTGGGATTTTTTGTTTTGTTTTATTTTTCATTTCAGTACTTGGGATTGAACCCAGGCACTTTAGTGCATCCCAGGCAAGTGTTCCACCACTGAGTAATAAGAAGGACTCCAGGCCATTTTATTTTTAAAAATTTTGACACAAGGTCTTGCGAATTTGCCCTGATTGGCCTTGCACTTTCAATCCTCCTGCATCAGTCTCCCAAGTAGCTGGGATTACAGGCATGTGCCACTATGCCTGAAACTGAACGGCTTTTAAAGCCACTGAGGATCGCTGGGAGTCCCCGTCCCAGTGCTACAGCACCTGTTTGGGGATTTTTTTTTTGCTAGGGCAGGAGTCAGGCAAAGATACAGCATAATTTTAAACTGCAGAACTACTTGTTTTGAGGGGTATAACAAATACCTTGGGGTAGGATATATTAGGCCCCAAAGACAATCTTTAATCAGTGACAGATTATAACTTGTCACTGTGACATTTTGTGAGAGAGATGGCTTACCTCCGTGAGACAGTCTAACAGCAGATTAATCTCTTACTTGGCAACCACTAAATCTGCAAGTCACATTTTATCCTGAGAACTATCAAGACAATTGAACAAAAGATAGAAAAAAAGGTCTGTCATCTGCTCAGATTTGGTTGTTATCTCAAAATCGCATTGAAAGGCTGTCCAAAGTCTGATCCCCTTAAGCTGTGAATGATGTACATAAGATTGCCATTATCACTGATTTTTCAAACACTTCCAGTTGAAGAAATGAATCCTATATGCTGAGTAAGAAGGAAGATGACTTCCTGCTAGTGAGAAATAAATACGTAAGTAGATAGGTAGCATAGGCAAGCTGACAGCCTTTTAAATTAATCTGAGGAAAAAGATTTATCAATAATTTGAACTAGGGTTCTTACAGTAATATAAATAACGCAAATGAGGCATAATTAATATTTTTAAATATAAATAACAGTTTTGTGATGAACATAATGAATATGTTTAAAAGTAAAATACACATGCCACAAACAACACTAGCTGACTAATTGACTGCTGGGTGGCACTTTGCATGGACTTGCTGCCCAGTTTAGGAACTTTAGGAATATGTACACTACACCTCAGCCCTGCAAGGCCTTCTTTCAATACAATGAAAGCTTCATATAGTCTTTCTGAGGAGTCGAGGCTATTATTTTTCATTTTACTGTGTTCTCATCACAATCTGTACAGGTAAACGGACAGGCAAGGCAAGTTCCTGGCTCCACAAAGCGTGGTAGAGATGAACTCCTGCCTGTCTGGACATGCCTCCTGCCACCCACATAGAGCTGTAAGTTCTTCTGATGCTCTACCCTGCAGACCATTTAACAAGCTGCAACTTCCACAAGACAACTGTGTTGAACTGAAAATATGACCTTCCTCTACAGCTAAGAAAACAGTCTTGGTTCTCTTGCTGTGATCATCCAGTGCCTAGGCTGGGGATAACACTAAATGAGCTCATGCACTGGCTTCCAGTCCAAGCCAAAGCTGAGGAACTGTATTCTCAAGAGGACGACAACAAGCAGATTTTAGACGAAGACCAAGGGAGCAGGTGAACAGATGGGAATGAGGGGAGACTGACTAACGTTACCTTCACCTGCAGAAGCTGTCAAGCAGGAAGACCCGGACACAGCATTACCAACCCCAGGCAACGGGGAAGTGGTCCAAATGTTGGACAGAGATGTCTCTGTGGACAGAGATGCCTGCTGAGACTGTCCTGGGAGTGCCACTGGCTCCTCTGTGGAGGCCAAGGAGAAGCTGCTACTGCTTTCCCCTGAGCCAGGGGCAGTGCTTCTGCCCACAGAGTCCGTGGTACCCTTGGATAATGATGTCTCTGCCGGGTCATTGAGGGACAACAGCAAAGGGCCCAAGGCAGAGCGAGCATGGGACACAAAGCGCTTCTTGCTGCTCCTCGCTGTTTGTAGCTGGGGGCACAAGTCCTGCAGTGGTTGCTGCACACATGCGGGGATAGACCAGGCAGCCTTGTGCCTTGTGAACCTGACATCTAACTGGCAAGGAGAAGAGCCCGTGTCCTGGAAGCTTGCTGAACTGTCAGTGTCTCCAGAATCATGGCTGATCTCTTCCCAAGGGACCACAGGAGAATCCCGCCAGCCCATGGACTGTGACACCATGCTGCCAGGCTGGAGCCAATGCCAACACCTTCAGAATAGAAAGGAGGAGCTCTCTGATGGCTGTCGTCCTGCCCGATGCTGTCCTTGAGCTCACCACATGGCCAGCTAGCTGGAGGTCAGAAGCGCTCGCCTGCAATGAGCAAGAATAAGTCAAGAGAAACAGAGATTCATTCTTGTTATTTTTACCCCAAATTATTATGAGAAGGCCAAAAGAACAATGAAACTTTGAACTTTGCTATATACAACACAGTAAATTTCACGTGCATTTATAAGTAAAAATAATAAAGTAGCCATAATACTAGCAGCAAACCTAGAGGGATAGGGAACATTTTGCGAAGTAAAAAATAACTGAAGAAGCCACAATAGTCAACTAAAAATGTAAAATATACATATATCAAAGTTATTCCAATAAAATTAAATGTCAAAACTAAACATGCAAATACTATCTGAAAGTAAAGACAAATTTTCATATTTCCTTAGTTTTAGTTTGTTTCTTTTGTTTTTTAGTTTACTTCAACAAAGTAGGCTAATGGCATATAAAATGGTAGAGGAAATCAGTAGCCCCAAAACCTTTCTTTTGGTGTAACTTATATTAGTTTTAATACTTAATTATAGATCCAGTAAAATATATTATTAATTTATGGCATTTGAAGAGCACAGTGTGAATCTAGAAGCCATCTTTAACATGATTTACTCACTTTTAAGATCATTGTTTACTTTGGTAAACAATGTGATGATCAAAATGTTGAAAATTATACAATTGAGAATATTCCTGTCACTACTGTTATGGGCCCAGCAATGTTTCTTTTTGTCCTGGGCACTGTGGATCTCTGACAACAAAAGCAAGGGCAGCCTAGGAAAAGCTGGGAGACAGAAGCAGTCCGTCTAGACAAACTTAGCCCAAGTGACGGGGGTGTGTGTGTGGTATGTGTACAGCATTGAACAAATGGCCTCATGGTCAAGGTCATGGCTTTAAATACCATCACTATGTAGAGATGACGCCTACCCGCATATCTCTACTCCTGACTGCCTTTAACTGCAGGCTAGCACATCTCACCGCCTGGTTGACATTTGTGTGGTGGCATCTTAACATGGTACATCCAAAAGAGACACTGATCTGCCCCTAAATCTGCTTCTCCCTGCTTTCCTTGTCCTAGGAAACACATCTCCCAGCTGCCCAAGCCTAACAATTAAGAATCATTTCTAATCCTATCCCTCCCTAGCTCCCTGTCTCCATCAGCAAGTTCCAGCTACCACTGTCACCCCAAGTCTAAGTCACCCCAGTCTAATAGGCCATCTGGACTTCAGGCCACAGTTTGCCAGTGGGCATCCCCAATTCTCTTGCCTGTCCACAATCAGCAGGTAATCAGAGAGTTCTTTGTAAACCCAAATCAGCATGTCATTCCCCTAATCAAAATCCTAGGCTGCTTACCTTGTCCTTCAGGCTGAACATGCCCACGTCCCTACCCTGCCGGCTTCTCTCTCCTTCACCAGCCTCAGAAAGTCCCAACCACACAGCAAGCTCTTCACCCCTACAAGCTTTCTCCCTCCCTAGGTATGCAGCTCCAGGCAACCCTGCCTTGAAATGCTGTTCCTCCAAATGATCACATATCTGGCTCTCTCTGGTCCCGCAGGCCCTGGTTTATGAATTACTTCCTCAGAGAAGTCTTTCCTAACGTCCACTCTGCAGGTAGTTCCCTGGTCTCCTCTATCACATCACCCTGTTTAGTTTTAATCACAGGGCTGCTTGCGTCCTGGTTTTTCTTTTCTTAGCTCCTTACCATCAGTATCTCCACTCCATACCCCCTAACCTGGACTCTAAGCTCCGTGAGAGCAAGAGTCTTGTCTGGTTTTTGCGACCTCACATGCCCCATACCTAGAGTTGTATATGGGGTTCGAAAAATGTTTATGGATCCAATGAACTTATCCAACAATGTACGAATAAAATTTAGACGTGGAAAACAATAGCTCTATGGTAGATACAACTGTCCTACTACTGGAGCAGCAGTATTCATACAAGAATAGACCTAAATTCATGTTTTCTAAAGAAATGAAATTTTTATCACTGAATGTTTACATTGATATGGTATAAATTCAAATATATTAAAGAACTCATGTATAAAAATAGCTCTCCATGCTGAGGATATGGCTCAGGAGCACAGCACCTGCCCAGCAAACACAAGGTCCTGAGTTTGACTCCCAGTACCAAAAAATGCTCTGAAAAGCTCTTGAGTTTTCAGCCAAGCATAATGGTGCATGCTTGGAATCTCAGCACTCTGGGAGCCTTAGACAGAAGGATGCTGACTTCAGGCTCAGTGTCAGCAACTCTGTAACTTACAGACTTGTCTCACAATAAAATACAGAACGGGCCAGGGCTGTAGCTCAGCTCAAAGGCCCAGGGTTCGCTTCCAATACCACAATGGGGAAAAGTCCTTGAGTATTCTTGACTTGGGGCTCTGTATTCTAGGTCACACCTTTTAGAGGACATATTCTTCATAAAAAACTGAAACTATCTTCTGAAATGTATCGCCATTCACAAAATACAATACCACAAGATGTGACTGCCAATATCCATGGCCGGAACACAACATCACAAAGTGTTCTGTAATCTTTTCCTGACCTCAAATCCCACCTAGTGCACTAATTTCTCCTTGTCACACATCTTTTCCTCTCCAATAATTTTGGATTTTATACTTAAAAAGAAAACACATCTATATTTCTATAAAATGGCCCCAAAACAGAAGCGTAAAGAGTGATGAGTTCTCGTGGCTTTAAGCCACACCAACCCTGCCTCATTCTCAGAAATCCCACTATTAACCCTTTTCCTAAATGCACTGTGCTAAAACAGACTTTCTTATTAAAAGCAATTTTCAGTAGTAGATGCTGATTCTGCTTTCTTTTTTAAAGGTATTTTTGCTTTGCACAGATTACCAGCAAGTGCTGGCTTTGCCAGGTTATAAAATCAGACTATATTCAAGCTGGCATGGGTTATAGAGCTTCAAAATCACAGCCAAGTAGTGGTAGAGAGAGGAAGAAAAGCAAGGCTGGACTCTTGGCACATGACCTTCTATGAGAGGCAGGCTGACACAGAGGAATGATGCCTGGACACAACCAAATCCAAGCCCCAGGAACTGCGGGTCAACTCCCACATTTTTATCTTGAGACAGCAGTAATTCATAGGAGCCATCACATAGTTGCTGGGAGTGGTGCTTGCTATGTTGCTTGGGGTCTGCTAATCAATTTAAATATTTGTTGAGCGTCTACTACATGCTTGGCGGTGATAACACTCAGATAACATATCTTAGCATATGTCCTGAGAAACAGTGAGCAGATACACTTATTTCAGCTTAGTCTTTCTGACTCCATCAGAATGGGTGGCCTGTCAAGAATGACTGCAGCACTAGAGTGACCCCACAGCCACAGCATTGGCTACGAAGATGCACCTTTGAGGAAAGATCCTGAGCCATCATGACCTCTACAGTGACCTCACAAAAGTCTCTGTCTGTAAGCAGCAGCACTTTGGAGGCAGAACAGTTTTAGTACCTGGTGGATCTAACAGTTCTGAAGCTACTTCATGACCAGGCACAAGCACTAGACATTTCACCTAAAAGAAGCACAGAATTGCACCAGGAACACAAATGACTCTCTTCCTGTGGTCACACTATGATGGAGACCACTACAAAGTGGCTCTGAGCAGGATTTAAATTAACTGGCTGGCTTTTCATGTTTACTTGTGAGTTTGTCCAAGGCCTAGGCTCTTCATCTGGAGATAGGTAGTAGACCTGTAGCAAGTGAACCTCTGTGAGTAACTGATCCCTACCTAGGCCTATGATGACGGGTGAAGCCATGACATCACAAAGAACAGGACTGCTAAGGATGCCTAGTTCTAACCTCAACTAAAGACTGTAGTTGCAGGCTTCTCAATAGACCCAGTTGAAGGTCTCCTGGGTGGAGACTTTCCTGGAGATAACATAGTTTTCCTAAATTAACATAATGTCTTACTTGGAGAAGTCTTACGCAGTTCTTTCTTCTCTTCAGTATCCCCCTCCCTTGTTTTGATAACCAAATAAATATTCACTGCCCAAAGATATTTCTCTTAGTCCCCAGAGAATCTCACTCTGTGAGATGGTTTTGATACTCAGCAAGCCCTAAAATTATACCACTTTACTCATTTATTTAAGCCTTCATCATACACTCTTTTTGTGGGCCTTATAAGTCCATCATAACTAAGGGATAATATTAACATGTTAGCAATATCTCATCCTTACCACTCCCATTCTGCATAGTGAAAACCCACAATATTTGAGGCATTAGTATGCCAGTTTGAGAAGTAAAAAAGAAGCCATCAAGGGATTTGTCATAACTTTCTCCTTTAGTAATCAGCAGATTAAAAACAAATATAAGTCTGACACCTGATCCAGAGTTCTTTTCATTGAAACTCACATTTTGCACATGAGCTGAATGAAATTAGAAGGATATGTAATCTTTCATTAGCAAAAGAATTATAAGAGTTATCAGATTTGTCATAAATCACAGGACTAAGAACTACCCAGCTGGTTGGGTGCCAGGGTACACACTCAGGAAATTGAGGTGGGGAGGCCATGTGAGCCCAGGAGTCCAAGATCAGTCTGAGCCACACAAGACCTTATCACAGAAAAAGAACTGGACATGTATATCTTACTTCATTTCTCTGCAACAGCTGTACTGAGATTTTGACTATTCCATACTGTGTGTATAAAGAGGAATTTTTGAGAATAAAATTCTTATGTAACAATATTTATTTGTAAACATGCAGCTATTTTAATATACTACATTAATTATAAAGCACACATGAAAATAGTATTTTGTTCTTGCTTCTAATGAATCCTCTTCTACCCTAAAGGTATATTCTTCTATTTTGGGGACCACTGCTGTTATGGTTTGTGTCTGAATATCCCCCCAAAGCCTCATGCAGTCATGGGTGCAGGCTTCTAGGATTTATGATTGATACATGATGCAATGGGGAGATTATGGACGTGAGTGTACACACACCCTGTGGCAGATAGTTTGCATACGATATAAAGAAGGGAAAGCGGCTCTGTCTCCCCACCTGCTTTCCTCCCTTTTTGCTCTTGTTGCTTTTGCCGTTTTCTGTGGCCGTGAACAGTGACCCTGTGCCATGTGCCACTCTGCCTCTAAGCCAGCCAAGTATGGACTTAAACCTCCACAAACTGAGCTAAATAAACCTGCCCTTCCCTAATAATGGGCATCAGATATTTTGTCTCAGCAACAAAAGAAAAGTAACCAAGACAACTGCTAAAGTAATTTAATGTTCTACTTAAAAGCTTTACATACAAAAAACAATAGCAAATAAACAAAAACAGAATAATACACTAACATAATTAGATAACCAAGTAGGACTTTATAAAAATACATGCAAATCCAGAAATTTCCTGGAGTTCAGGGTGGATTCTTGAATTTAAAAAATGGTAAGTTTTCCATGAATGGGCAAGGGAAATGAGAAGCCATACTGGAAAATGTCTAGTACTTCCTTAAAGAGTTAACATACAACTATCATTTGATCTAGGCAACCTACTTGTGGGTACATACCTGAAAGAAATGAGAACATATGTTCACACAAAAACTTACACATGATGACAGTCACCCGGCCGGGGGCCGGTGACCTGTGGGGTGAGCGTGGCCAAATCCCTGATCTACCTGTCATTTCCTCCATCCTTTATAGTGATGCTACAGGACAAAGAGGAATGGATGAAAACATTGGTGAGCAACTCAGTAAAGCATACGAGGCCTTTCGACAGGCGTGCATGGATCGAGATACCGCAGTGAAAGAATTACAGCAAAAAGTTCATTATAAAACCTTGACAGGGTTGGAAAGTTGAGGAAACAAACTTAGGAAAAGTGGATCATGGAGATGTTCACAGGTTAAAGCAGAAACAGAAATTCCCCTAAACTCCTCCTCTTCTTCTGGGGCCAGTGGTAATCAACTGGCAATTCAATGCATTATCTGCATGAAAAGAAGCCTTTACTCATATTAGCATATATCCTGAATAAAGAAAAGGGAAAATTTTCTGTAGTTGGTGTCTGTCAAGAATGTTGAACAAGGACTTCCGGGAAGATGGCGACCGGGTAGGCAGCAGAGAGAGAAACTCCCAGAGGATTACCACCCAGACAATGGAATATAGCAATATGAAGACAGAAAGGAGAGAGGTGTGTACCCTGAGCCCAAGAAGGATCTGAAATGGGAACTGAAGCCCTAGGAAAGACCAAGCAAAACCTCTCCTGGAGGAAAGGATCGGAGGGCCGCCGCGGCATAGTCGGAGGGAGAAGAGACGGAGAAAGAGGAAGCCGCTGCTTCAAACACACTCTTGGCCCAAGCCCTCGTTCCAGCAATCGCAGCTTCAGCTTCGGAGACCCACGTTCATGGAAGCTTCCTGACTCGGCCAGGGGAGAGCGGAATTCCAAGAGCTGGTCCAGAACTGGAGAGGAGAGGGCGCAGCCAGGAAAAGAGGCAATGGTGGTTGGGAACTGTTGTCAAATCCAGTGTGAGGATGAGAGGTTGCAACAGCCAGGAGTCCCCACCCTGCAGCAACCTTCCTAATCAGCACCTGGAGGCATGGTGGAGCCAGAGCGGCCAGTACACATCCCACCACACCCAGCTCTATGCCTGCCTCGAGGCTGTGGCCTCCTGCCTCTCCACTCTGTGGGCGGCTGCCAGTGGGGAGCGGTGGGGTGCATCGGCACCCACATCAGAGCCACAGCAACTCCCAGGGATCCAGCCAAGGAACAAATGGGAACTGGAGCACGACAGCAAGAGAGAGCTGCAGATGGAGGTGGATCACACGGCCCCACGCCCTTCTCACTCCAACATCAAGCAGGAAGCATGAACTGAGTTACTGGGCTTCAGCTCCCACCCTGAATGCCCTCTGTGAGCACCTTGAGCCTGGGCGGCCTGTGCAATCACCACCTGTTCCTGACAGCAATGGGACGAGTCCACAGGCTTCAGGACTCACCCCAAACTACTAGTACGAGCAACAAGAGTACCTCCATACTGCTTGCATATATGAGTCTTGTATGAACCCATGGCGACTGGGTAGGCAACAGAGAGACAACCTCCCGGAGGAATGCCACTCAGACGTAGGAATATAGCAACATGTGAAGGACAGAAAGGAAAGAGGTGGATATCCTGAACTCGAGAAGGATCTGAAATGGGAACTGAAACCCTCGGAAAGACTAAGCAAAACCTCCCCTGGAGGAGGGGATCGGAGATCTGCCATGGCGCAGCCGGAGGGAGACGAGACAGAGAGGGAAGAGGTCGCCGCTCCAAGCACACCCTTGGCCCATGCCCTCGTTTCGGCATTCGCAGCTTCAGCTTCAGAGACCCATTGCCCAGCTGCAAGGGGTGGGGAACGGTAATGCTGGAGATCAGGAGGAGGTGGGAGGAGAAGAAAGGGCCTCTGGCATCAAGGCAACGGGACAGAGCCAAAAGGGTCACAGAGGGCGCCCGATGGGGGCGCGTGCCCCACGGCTGCTCCGCAGTGGTCCCCGCGGCTGCTCCGCTGCTGCTCCGCAGTGGGCCCGGTGGCTGCTCTGCTGAGGGCCCCGCTCAGGGCACCTCATGGACTGGACCCGCCCCCACCCATAGCAGGGCGACAGGGTAGAGCCGGGCGATCTGCTGTGAGCATATGTGCTTTCCCACCTCCAACCATGGCAGTTTGTATACACCCCTGTATGTTATAGTATAGTCTGAGGCAGCTATATCTCTTCCCAAGGCGAGAGTCCAAGGATATAGATAAACCCAGGAGTACAGTTATTATCATAGGGAAGATGACTGATTGAGTGGTGGGGCAACGGAGATGAGGGAGGAGAAAAATTGAATGATCAAATGGGCCATCATCTGTGTAACTGAGTAACAAAGGTGAAGGTAACATTATGTAGCACAGCATCCAGAGCTAATTCCCTTCTATGTTCTCTATAATTCTGTATTTCCTCAATCATTTTTGTATTAACAGAAGTGAAGATAACTTTATATTATACAGCATCCAGTGCAAATTTCCTACTATCTTCTCTATAATTTGGTATTTCCTTTAATGTTTTTGTGTTAACTAATGTGAAGATAACTATGTAATACAACATCC
>PVLD010013263.1:0-16023 GCA_004027595.1 Dinomys branickii | reverse complement strand
AAAAAAAAACTTACACATGAATTACTATAGCATCATTATGTATCCCAGACAAAAAGAAGAAACAACCTAAATGTTCAGCAACCAATGCATGGATAAGTACCCTTTTTACCCACACAATGGAAGATTATTCCACCACAATTAGAAATGAAGTACTGATTCATGCTGCAACAGGAATGAGCTCTGAAAACATTATGTTAATTAAGAAGTCAGACAAAAAAGATATTTAATATTTATGCAAAATGTCCAGCATAGGAAAATCCCTGGGGATACAAAGTAGTTTAGCAGTTGTTTACTATAGAAGTGGAGGGGTGTGCCAGGTTTCTTTTCAGGGCAATGAAGCTATTCAAAAACTGTGATAACGGTGGCATACAGATGTGAAAAGGTGCTAAAAATTACTGACTTATATGCTAAATAGATAAATCATACAGCATTTGAATTCTGTCCCAATCTCAGTAACACTGTTCTATAAAATGAAATGAGAAGTGCTCCTTTTCCTTCAACAAGATCCAGAGAGACTAGAGGGAATAGTGTCCTAAGGACTGCAAGGGACAAGGAGCATCAGAAGCGCATCAGGCTATAAACAAACTTACTCCAGTAGAGTGAGAAACCTAGGAGTAGAGAGTACATACAGGGAATGCTAAATAAAAGTATCTAAAATTGACGGGGAGGAGAGGAAGTAACACATGAAACTGCAACAGAGTTATCTAGACAAACAAAAAAAATCGACAAGGGCTGATAAAGGCAGTATCATCAGTACTAGGGTTGCCTACAATTGCACACCTATCGCCAGCGCTTGAGGCCTGAACCTTACCTTTCAGTCAGCACCACAGCAGAGGGTCTGTAGCCTGTTGTACAGACAGGAAACAAAGCCAAAGAGGTTATGCAGTGCAGTGATGTTTTGTTAAGTGTCTATCTTTTAGAAATATGTGCACAAGGATTTAGAAGTAATTGCTAGTATATCTTAAATTTGTTTTAGAATAATATAGTGAGGAAGCCAGGTGTGGTAGCGCATGCCTGGAATCCCAGCACTCAGGCTGAGGCAGGAGGATTGTGGCAAGTTTGAGGCCAGCCTGGGCTACAGAGTGAGCTCAAGCCCAACCTGAACTGTACAGCGAGACCCTGTCTCAAAAAAACAAAGAAAAAAAAAAAAACAGTGGGGGATGGGATATGGATGAGTCACACAGAATTGACCCCTGAAGCTGGGAGAAAATGTTCATTATACTGTACTAGTCTCTGTACTTTGCAAATTGAAATTTTCCATAAGAAAATTCCCAGCAGTGAATGTTTTTTTTAATCCTCAACATTCACTACTTCTGTCTATGTGCCCATAAGAGAAGTCCTACCTGGACGGCACTATATTTTTTACCCTTAACCCTCTAAGTCTTTTTTTTTTAACTGCTACCTATGGGCTGCGAGGTTTTTCTCATCATGTTTTACAAAAGTGCATCCCTACAGGTATATGCCATCATCTATCATCCAAGTAGCGTTCATCATCTCCAACCTTCCTACAATCAGTTCTAACACATATGACATCTAGTTTGTGCCTCATGCTGTTCTACATTTTCCAAGCAAACGCACATTCACACGCACACACATTATTTTCTTAGCCCTGCATTAGACCAGTGTGTCTCAGATTATCACTAACCCAGCCCACAACAAGAATGAGCTCATTTGTTTTCTAAGTAGCCAGAGCCAAAGACTAACCAGAGGAAGAGGGTAAGGTCAAGATTACCAAGGAATCTTGGTTAACAAACAGTTGATATGTAAGCAAAACCCACCAAACAAGTGACTTGTGGAAAGCAAGAAAACCATAATCTCCATTTTCACAGCACAACAGAAGACAAAGTTAATGCCAAATTGTTTCTTGGTACTAAAGTACACAGCTGTTTTCAAAGAAGCAAGATCCGGGATGCCCTGGCTAAACTAACATAGCCCTTATTCCTCAGGCACAGAGGTGAAGGGGAGATCTTTGAATCTCATGATCAAAACATCCCAGAGTATCAGTATTCACCAAGTATGGACTGCCATGAGCCTAAATCTCCACAAAGCCTAGTTGAGACTAAAAGTGAGCAAGAAGAAACAGATGTTTTACACAGGTCACAGAACAATTCAAATGACAACTGAGACTTAGTTTTTCAAATACTCTTAAAATATGCATATATAAAAATTAAATCTCTTTACCAGATTTGAAGCAGTCATCCCAAAAGCTGCCTTCTAAAAATAATTTCCAAATAAAGAAAGAGAATAGGGAAGTACTCTACATATATTTTCAGGACTCAGTTGTTTTCAGATTCACTGGAGCTTACTGGAATAAAAGAAGGTAGAAGAGTGTAAAGGAAAAAAACATCTCTACCCTCCAATTTTCATTGCATAACATCAATCAGAAAAAAGCACGTGTCAACAGTGCCTTCAATATTTCTGCCCAAAACAATCTAAGCAGTCTAATTTACATTTCTCTTTTAATAATGTAAAGCTAATCCAATCACAGAGCTCAAGCACTTTCTTAAAAGCACAATTTATTAACATAAGTACATTAAGTGTGGAGCTTACTTTAGCTTCACTTTGTCACTCCCCAGGCTCCTATTAGAGATAACACAAACCACTGAATCTGAAACATTTTACTTTCTGTTCAGTATTTTTCTTTCCAACTCCCATATTTCATGCTTCAGTGGAAATAAAGCATTTGTTCAATATGGGATTATTAACTCTACTTCATGGATCTGAACACTGAGGCCCAAAGAAAAGCTAAGTTACAGACACCCAGCCACTCAATGGCAGGCTCAGGTCCAGTCCAAATATGCTCCATGCTCCGTCTCACCCCTCACACTACTGCTTTCACACACATACACACACACACACACAATTTTATGCTAAGGGCTAGAGGTACAGCTCAGCGGTAGTGAGCCTGCCTAACTATCATGTGCAAGGACCTGTCTGATCCTCAACACCATAAAAATTATAATATATTATAACTATGATTATAGGCATTTTGTGCCTATCTTGACATAAAGACCACCATAGGAAGACAAACTCCTGGACTCTTAACTCTTTACTCACTAAGAGTATGATTTGTGCTTTCTTCTGAGGCAGTCAAGAACTTAACAGCTGTTTGCTTAAAAAACAAAAACAAAACACAGTGACTTTTCTGCGGCTACAGATACCCAGTAGATATCTAAAAGCAGAACAAAGCTTGACCTTCATTTTGTACCTCTCCATTATTACCTTAAATAATCTGAACCAAATCCTGAGCTCTCCATATAATAAAAGCATGTTAATCATTTAGGGATTACTTATATAAAAGCTGCCAGTACAAGGTTGGCTACTCCTTAATTTACCTAAGGACGTATTCCCCTTTAAGTCTGAGGAACAAGATATTTACAGGGATGTTCAACTACCAGTGTGTGCCTAGAAGTCTCCAGCCATTGCCTTAAACCTACCATCACCTTGGATCCCAGAAATTTCCCCACAACTCCTTAGGCACAGAAACGATCATCTCATGGAAACTCAGATGTGTGATAACAACCAGCCCGACCCAGGCCAACACCCCCAAACCCATAAAAGCCAGTCCTACATTTTGTAGCAGGTCATTCTAATCTTCCTCAGAGCTCTGCCCCTTTTAGCTCCTCGGGCTAAAGTTCCTTCCATATTTTCTCCTGTTTTCTAACTCTGCCTAATAAACCAGGCTATGCCTCTCACTGATAAATCCTGAAATTCTTTTATCTGAGGCAAGAGTCAAGGACTTATTTGTGCAAGCTGACCTCCCCATCTCTTTGGGGGACCTCTTCAGACTCCATCCAGTGACAATCTAAGGCAATTTCTTATTTAATTGCTGTGTGACCATGAGCACTTAAACTCTTCTTCCTCCTCATTACAGAATTGTCCTGAGAACTGCACAGATTATAGCACGCTTATCTCAGTCTGGTACACAACAGTCTATAAAAGTCAACTTCCATGTTGCTATCATTATTATTCCACAAAAGACTTACAATTTAGCACAAATATATAAAAATAGCTCAATTAAGGAGACCTAGTTTTATTTCCCAAATTTAATGGAGTCATCCTTCAAAGCCTCGTAATGAAAAGGGAAAAAGCAATCGTAGATCCTATTGAGTGCCATGAAAAAACACAAGATGACTAACAAGCACTGGTGCTGCTCAAATTTACTATCTCTGAAAGACAAGTTTCTTTAGAACTGTGCTGCCGAGCATAGTGGTACAGGCTTGTAATCTCAACCCTCAGGAGGCAGGAGGATCCTAAATTCAAGCCCAGCCTGGACTACAGCAAAACCCTGTCTCAAACACTCAAACACACACACTCAAACACACACACGCACGCACGCACGCACCTAAATTTTAATAGTAACACAATCATGTAAATCTGTCCAATTAGAAATATGAATCTAGATTTAGTATCAAGGGAAACTATTCAAATTTGTATGGGCTATTATTTGTCTGCCCTCTGACTGGTGGGGTAAATGTATCTTTTAGGTTTACTTGCTCCCCTCAAAACTATTCAAATGAGAATGCCTACCCTGAAAGTCAGTTTTGGATCTCACAGATTTCCCTTGTCCAGGAAACAAAATGTTAGAGAGCCAACAATGTTGTCAGAGCTAGGTGGTTACAAGACTCTGTCTAATCAAATCTCAGCCCCATAGTCCGTAACTCTCACTGTTCTAACACCTCCCCCACTTTGTAAGCCTCTAACGAAGTTGTTGAAAAAAGCACAGTTCTTGCGTTCTGATGTCACACTGGGTGGAGCAGTTTCTGGGTGACAGTGCAGGGAAGAGAAACTGTAACAAGAGATGGGGAAACAGATAAGTCTGACACTTTGGACAGGTAAGTATGAAAATCCCAGAATGACCATCAAGTTGCTGCCTGAAACCTCTGCTCCAACCAAGATTTCCCAAGCAGCCCAGAGCCGAGTGTGGGCACCAGTGTGGTTAGTCCTTCACTTGTGGAGACCATACAGACCCCTCACTGCTTCCAGTTCACTTATCTTTCAGATTTGCCAGGGGGAGGCTCCCTGTCTCACAGGACACTCATAGTAAGCGGGGTTCCTTGCCTTGCCAAGACCTCATGCCATCTGGCTTTAGGACTGGGTCTAAGAAACTCAGATTTCAGTGAAAGTGGTACTAAGTGGGAAAGTTACAGCTGTAAGTACACCCATAGCAAGAACAGAGTGATCTCAAATCAATAACTTAACGATGTATCTCAAGTCCTAGAAGGACAAGAGCATTCCAAATCTGAAACTACACTGGAGATACAGCTCAGCAGTACAGCGCCTGCCTGGCAAGTGCAAGGTCGTGAGTTCAATTCCTGATACCACCAAAACAAAAAATGAAGGAAAAAAATTACAGTAGAAAGCAATGAAACTAAGATGCCCCCCCCAAAAAAACTCCATACTACAAAGGCTCAATGAATCAAAGATTTGGTTCTTTGAAAGAAAGAAAAAGAGATTTGGGGTTGGGGGCGGGGGTTGAGGGTGGGGGCTGGGGATGGAGGTTGGTGGTGGGGGTGGGGGTAGGGAAGTAGAAAGGATCAAAATGGATGCGTATATGTACCAATTCTCCCACGAGTGATGTGTTTGCTTTGTGTTGCAAAAGTAAAATTTGAGAGAAATAAAAATCCAGATTTGCTGATTCCCAGTCTTTGACGCGGTGCACCCACTACACCTTCAATTAAAAGATCCTTCCAAATTCCACTGGAATAACACAGTACCAGCATGTCTTGAGTATATCCTTTCCTTTGAGCCTTAATTTCTATTTAGGACCAAATAACCCCTCCTCTGAAAGTTCTGCAAGCTGACTGCACCAGTTTCTCAGGGGAGTCACAGCAACCCCCACAGGGCGTTTCTCGCCGCAATTTCAGCAAGTACACACCGCTTTCATGCTCCAACCCAGCTCGGTTAAATTGCAAAATACCTGTTTTTCTAGCACTACATCTCCACGGGGTTGAAACGGGTAGAGAAGCGTCTGCAGGCTTCAGCTCTCTCTGTGCTTGTCTCCGGCCAGGAACCGAGAAAACCACGCGTTCTGGAAGAGCGCACGGGGGCTTGGCCGGGCCGGGGCTTGGCCGGGCTGGGGCTTCCGGCTCACAGGAGGTGGTGCAGCCTAAAGCGCCCGAGGCTCCGCTACTGCGCCCTCCGCGACCCACTGCGAACACGAGGTCGCTCTCGCTTTGCAAACTACACACTGCAAAAATCCGCCTCCGCGTGTGGACGCCCTTTCTACACTATCCAAAGGGTCCCTGACACTGCCCGACCCACCCGGAGATTCCCGCCGAGCACCCTCTCCCGCCGCCTCCTTTTCCCCTTCTCCCACCAGCGAGTCCCGCCGTGGCGTCTCCAGCCGGCGTGGGAAGCCGCGCCAGGGGAGGCAGCACGTCGGTCCCAGGCAGCCACCCGCAGTCACGATGTTGCCAGGAGCGCCAGGGACACCGAGCGCAAAAGGGAAGCGACGCCCAGAGGCCGCCGCGCCCCCGACTACCCTCACCTCCCTAGGATGAGCGCAATCCGAGAGACTCCTGCGGGAGGCGACGCCAGCGCCTAGCAGGGAGGCACCGCCCCGCGCAGGCGAAGTGACGCGGAGCCGCAGCCCCTACAGGCGGGCGGGAGGACAGGAAGCACCTTTGCGCCCCTCTCTCCCCGCAACTACGCCTTCAGGGTCGGAATAAGGGGATAAAAGCTCACCTGGCAGAAATGAGAATCCCCAGTCCCTAACATTTTAAGCAGCGGTATTTAGATCCATTACAATTGCTTGAAATCAGCGGCCAGGCAACTTACCCGGCCGCTGCACCCGGAACAGTCCTCATCCCAGGGACTTCTCTCTACATTGTTGGTCCAACCCAGTCGTCACCTTGCCCCCTGGCAGCAAGCCTCTGCAATCCCAGCGCAGGTGCGCCTGCCACGCAGAGTTCCAAACTTTCGGTACTGCGAGCAGCTGCCAATGAAAGCAGAAAGTTTTCACAAAAGAAACCTGAGTCCGGACTCTTAGCAGAGCGGCGCCGCAGCGGCCCGCCGCCCCTAGGGGGCGAAGCGCTCTCTCTGGGTGTCCTCGCCTGCAGCCGCGCTCAAGAGTCGCTTCTGCGTCCTAAAACCTAAAAGCAGACTCCATGGTACTGCCCCATCTTCTTCTATTGCTTCCAGTTCTTGGGCTTTGCTTGCTCTGCATACCTGGGAATTCCCCGCTTCCCAGGCACATCTTGGGATACAGGTGTTGCCTTCTGTAGATGAAGTTTGAAAACCAATAAAGTCGAGTAAATTCAAGTTGCCAGTGATCCCCTCCCTTCCACTGTTGGCGTCCTGTTTGAGGCCTAACCTGGCTTAGACCTGAAAGAACTATGGATTCTTGGGGTTCTCCCAGAATTTTGAAGGGTTTACTTTAAGAAGTCAGAAAGAAAAGGGTGCCGGTGAATGAGTGTTGTATACCCCCGTACTGTAATTATTTTAAGCAATCCTGTAAACATCCCTGACAATATCAAACCATTGCTTTCGGTTCACAGGCGAGGAACCTGTGGCTTGCTGAAGCTGAAGAACCTGGCCAGGGTTTCAGCTACTAAGTGCAGAGTTAGGCTTTAAAGGCAGATGTGTCTGACACTGTATCCTGTGTCCAGTCTCCACAGTGCCACCGCAAAGACAGAAGAATAATGAAATAAAGCGGCAAAGCAAGAGCTTGTTTGGAAAATATTTGAAAGGAAAGAGTAAGCAGGAGAAGTCAAGAAAAAATATCTCTAAACAGGAACAAATGTGGGCAATATAAACCAGTGAGTCTACTAATCAAAGAACGAAGTGGGGTATAGTGGCACAAGCCTGTAATCCCAGCACTCTGGTAGGCTGAGGCAGGAGGACTGGAAGTCAGAGCTCAACTGGGTCACTTAGCCACTTGTCTCAAATTGTAAAATTTAAAATGGGATAAAAGTGTACTTCAGCGTGGTGGCCCTGGGTTTGATGGTCTGTACTAAGGAAAAAAAAAAAAAAAAGCCCTACACCTTGAGGGAATAGTTCAGTGCCAGGGCTGGGGATGTAGCTCAGTGCAAAGGCCCTGGATTCATCCCAGTACAGCTAAATAATAAAAATAAAATAAAAAGTATTGGGCCAGGGCCTAGGAAGGTAGCTTAGGGGTAGAGCAATTGCCTGACATGCATGAGGTCAGGCTGTGGCAAGGTGGTCACGACTAGAAAAGTAAAACATTCCCATAGGGTGACTAGGAAGCAGGGCTCAAATGGTAGGATTTGGTTAATCCTCTCTGAGGCCACTCTGAATCACCCTTACCAGAACTGCTGGAGACCAGCCTGCATGCTACCTGTGGGTATCCTTCTAAATCTGAATGTATGCATTCAACATTCAGTCATCAGAGGCCCCTGTTCCCAAAGAGTGTCTCTAGGATGAAGAAGGAAAATTCAAGGACAGATTTTTCACATTAGGAATACTCACTGGAAACTGCTGTCCCCTTTGAGAGCTGAAGTAGAATTCCCCAAGTGCTAAATGCTCGGGAACAGCTTTTCAGACCCTAACTGGCTCTCAATCACTGATAACTGCAAACTGAGTACTCCCCAGGGATACCAGAGGTTGGCTTTATTTTGATTTTTGTTTTATTTGCTTTTTAAAAATTTGTTGGTTTGGTTTTTTCTTCTTCTTCTTCTTCCTTTTCGTTTTGAGACAGCATCTTGTTCTATAGCCCAGGATGGCCTTGCCTCAGCCTCCAGAGTGCTGGGATTATAGGTGAGCACTGTCTTGCCTGACTGGTTTTTTGTTTTTGATTTTTTCCTCTCACAGGGAAGGTCCACTTTAAAGTCACACCACCGTTTAAGATCCAGAGTTTGAAGGCCATAAAAGTATCACAGACAACGCCCCACGTTAGCCGGCCCCACTGGGTTCACACCCAGCACCCTTTGGCCACACACAACTCTCTTTTGTGGCTAGGAAAACTTTACAGGACATTAAAGGCCTGGCAAGCACCCCCTAAAACCCAGCCAGGATTCACAAGAAGCGATTTGTGTTGCGAGCAGAGCTTTGACCGTAGTTTTGAACTCAGCTGACGGAGTCTGCCAAAGGGGAAATCAGTCTATACAAAACAGGAAGGATGTGAGATGAGACGAGCTGCATAACAAACTACCAGAAGGTGCCCACTGGTGTCTTCACAGACAGAAGCAAGGGAAGAAAGCACCACGACCCTGCATGGGAGGGAGGCCAGGCTTTTCTCAGGGAGGGAAAGAACCATGGTGAGTTGCCTTTGCTTCGCTAACCGTTTTCTGCCTGCCTGTCTTACACATCCACTATCCACAAAGAATGCATTTTCGTGTTGCTGTTAGTAAACTGTGTTCTTTTTCCCCTCTTCCCATTATGGAAACAATAACAAGACCATGCGTTGATTGAGCAATGATGGATACTTTTATTCTTGGCCAAGAATAGAAGTGGGAAATAAAATTCACACATCAACTTCTCAACCCCTTGGAAGTCAGGGGTAGTAGTTACAGGGTAAGAGAAATGGGGATCAGGGGAGGAATAATCATGTCTTTTCCAGGAATTCAGATGCCTCCTCTTTCTGCTCCTTTTATGGTTCTTTTAGGGCATTGTCATAGAAATGGTCCACTGTCACAGCCCTGGAGAGTGTGTCATTTAACATGCAGGTGAGATTATAATGAAATTAGAAGTGGTCTAGTGGTCACTCTGGCAGCCAACTCAGATCCAGCCAGTTTTGGTACCACTGATGTCCTTCTCCAAGAGGATGGCTGGACTTCAGGCATCCGAGATAAACAAGATTAGACCGGACAGAAATTCAGCTAGATTGGTAGGCAGTGCAACAGACAGGATAACGGGTGACTTCCTTGAGGAGGCTACAACAGACAGATTGACAGAGACAGAAAGTAGAGTAACAGCTACCAGGAGATAGACAACGAGAAATTATTGTTTGATGAGTACGGAGTTTCTGTTTAGAATGATGTGAAAGTTCTGAAAATAGTGGTGAAGCTTGCACAAAATTGTAAATGTACTCAGTGCTACTGCATTGTACACTGATAAATGGTTAAAATAGTAACTTTTATGCTATTTACATTTGAACACAATAAAGACATACACAAAACACATAGATAGGTAGATGACAGACATAGATAGATGACAGGTGATGGATAGGTAGATAATTTTATCATGACACAATTTTCCTTTGGGGTAAAAGCCTAAGTGAACAATATTCAGATAAAATCCTTACTCCTGGGAATCTTTTTCTTTCTTCTTTTTCTTTTTCTTCTTCTTTGCTTTCTTTCATTCATTCTTTCTTCTTTCTTTTTACCTTTTGACAGGGTCTGACTATGTAACCCAGGCTGACCTCAGACTCAAAATCCTCCAGCCTCAGCCTCTCAGGTATGGAGATAACAGGCTTTTCCTGAATTTTAATAAAACTTCTCTTCTTTTGCTCTTCTTCAGGGCTGCCAAAGTACAGCTTTTGGGCACTGCACTGCCCACCCAGAAAGAAAAGAAGTCCTTCTGTTTTACTTTCTGTTTCTGCTGATAGGTGACTTGGGACCAGACAGGGCACAATATTCAGAGATGTTATGCCCCAAAAGAGGTTCTTACAGATGGGTGAGGTCAAAACAGAAGGGCTGTAGGCCTAAGCCAAATTCCTATTTACCTCCAGCCAACCTAGAGTACCTGGCAAAACCACCCCATAGCTTCTGGCTATCCTGAGTCCCAGGTTGCCTGTTACTGGCCATGACAGGATGTGCTCAGTCTGAGGAGTAACCAGTAAGGTTTGTCTTTCACCCCTTCTCCTCTCTCTCCTCCCTATGTGACTTCACTTTTCCTTTTTGAAGGTGTTCTTAGGCCAGGCATGGTAGCACACACCTGTAATTCCAGTGCTCTGGGAAGCTGCAGCAGAAAGATCGCAAGTTCGATCTCAGCCTGGGCAACTTAAGGACTTTGTGAGATGCTGTCTCAAAATGAAAAGTGAAAAGAGCCTGGGCTGTAGATTAGTTCATAGGCTCTAATTTAAATACCCATGCCACACCAAAAGTATTCTTGGCTGAACTATTAGAGCCTGAAGCTGCACCTGTTTTGTGGTCATTTAAAAAATTTAAAATGTGGTGTACAGAAAACAGAAAAACTTGAGGTCTCGCATGATTGCAACACTAGTCTGCCATTAGAGGTAAAAATACTCTGCCAGAATTGTGGCTCAGTGGTAGTGCACTTGCCTGGCTTGTGTGAGACCCCGGTTTGGCTCCCCAGTACTGCAAAAAGAAAAACTATGAAGCCGTTTATGAGATCTGATCAAAAAATACAGTGACTGCCTTCGGTTGCACTGCCATGGCTGCCTGAATGTCCTGATTCAATTTAAAACATTTAGATTTTATGTCATTTTGAATTTGGGAAAGACCGGAAGCCACGTGGTACCAATCCAAATAATAAACTGAGTGACACTCTGCAATGTTCTTATAATCCTGCATCAGGATTCACCATATTTTTAAAATCACACTTCAAAGACACAAAAGAGGACTTCCAGAACCGCTTCAGAAAGTGGCAAGACTGATGGCATAAACGTGTTTTGAAGCAAAGGGGAATATTTTGATGAGGACTAATAATAATGTGTCTTTTACTGTAACAATTATTAAAAATTCAATATGAACCATATATTTTGATCACACCTTGCTTATTCTGTCTTGGTCACTGGATTGGACTCAGTAGAGAACTTTCTTCATTCCTAAATCCTTCCCCACCTCCCCCTCCCACCCAGGATATAACCCTGTACTTTGTGCATTTTCGAAGTTTCCGTAATGTTTCTAACTGTTCACACGACTCATGGGAGGTGATGTGAATACCATCCTTCAAAACAGACAGGCACGAAGCTAAGATTATCCCACACTTAGAAACAGTAAAATGACCAAATCGCAGTGTTTTAGTTGTTCTTTATTTGATCTCAGCCTAATTTTCAATCTCTTCTCTGACTCTGCCTCAGCTACACTCAGGTCCCCAGTGGCCATCTCGGGCCCCGGGAACTTATCTGCATTTTCCCCTCTGTCCTCAGGGCACTCATCACACTGTCCCCTCCTCACATCTCTCTCCTAGAGCTGACCCTTCGGTGTCCCACGCCTGGTGTTTTATTCACTTTGTGTCACCTTCTGGCCTAGTTTAGGCAACCTCCAAGTCATTTCCACCTGGGCTGTTTGGCAAAGCCTGAAACACTTAGATAAAGTTCAAAGTGGCTGATATCAATTTTATTCCATAACTCTGGTTCAATAAATTCCATTATCTAATGTTTCTAAAATTTCTTCTCAACCAAATTAAGTTGGCTCGGTACCCCTGTTTGAATGAGTGGCAAGAAATTAAAACTGTCTTGCACTGGAGAGCCTTTTTTTCACCCTTTCCAGTGTTTCCCAATGCCCCAGGTGCCCATGTAACACTGGAGGAAAGTTTCCTGGTCTTTGTTTCTTCATAATCACTGCAGAAATTCCCATTTTCAAAATTCATATTAACTTGAATAATTCCATCTCCATAGACCAAATGTATGTACAGGGGTACTTTGCTGGGCCCTTTAGGGTTTAGTCACTCAGCATACAAATGCTTCTCCTTCAGACAGTCTGTCCCTCACTTGCAGGCCTTTTCCTTCTTTCCATCAAAACATGCAGACAGCTGGATGTGGTGATACACACTTGTAGCCCTGCACTTGGAAGGCTGAGGCTGGGAGATGTTAAGTTCAAGGCCAACTTGGGTTACACAGAGAATTCAAGGCCAGCTCAGAAACAAAGTGAGACCCTGTGGCAAATTTTTTAAAAAATGTACAGACAGAGCTAGGCATGGTGGCACACTGGAGGCTGAGGCAGGAGGATTGTAAATTTAAAGTGAGCTTGGGCTACATAGTGAGACCCTGACACAAAACAAAATAAACAACACATACACAAAATAATCTGTTTTCCTTAGCTCCTACTTGAAAAGTATATTTTTCTCTCTGGAAACTTCTATGTTTCTACCTACCATAACTTAGAGCTACAATTAAGCTAAATTTAAAAGTCTCTTAACTGCCCTGGGGTTTCCAGTCCTGCTGACCTTCTTGGGGGAGGTTATTGAAAAATGGTCTCATTGATTCAGATTTTACCACAAAGCAATAAGAACAAGAATTAATTTCTCATTAAATTGTTAGCAACAATAAAGTGCAAATGAATTCCAAAATAAACTAAGTTGCCATGGTTCAAAAATTCTAATGCAAAAGTATAATGAAAAAACAATAGATACTGGTTTCTACTCTGATCAGAAGTAAAATTTCTATAAAGTTCCTGGATCCAGCTATTAGATTCTGTCTCACTAATTCATTGCACTAATCATTAAAGTAGTCATTCAGCTTGATTTGGTGCTCTAATTTCATGCTCATTAACTCTAACCTTCTAATCAGGTGTCCTCAATCCTTGGGGAACCAGACCACACAGCAGGAGATGAGCAGCAGCTAAACAAGTGAAGTATCATCTATATTTATGGCCATGTCTGTCATTTGCATTACTGCCTGAGTAACATTAGCATAGCATCAGAGTCTCATAGGAGTGCAAACTCCACTATGAACTGAACATGCAAGAGATCTAGGCTGTATGCTCCTTATGCAAATCTAATGTCTAATGATCTGAAGTGGAGCTGAGGCAGTGATGCTAGAGCTGGGGAGTGGCTGTGAATACAGAGTAATATTAGCAGAAGAGGCTGGGGATATAGCTCAGTGGAATAAGCACCTGCCTAGCAAGCACAGGGTCCTGAGTTCGATCCCCAGTACCGCAAAAAAAAAAAAAAAAAAGAGTAATATTAGCAGAGAGGTCTTACTATACAGAAATCCACCCAGGGAGTAATGAGTGACAATTCAACTACATCTGGTGCCAAGCTTTAGAACAATAAAGGAATTGATGTGTTAATTGTATAGTGCCCAGGGGTGGAGTAGTCTGCTTACAAATATAAGGTAGGGAAAAAGGCTTGCTGTCCCCCATTTTTGCTCTTGTTACTTTGCTGTCTTCTACTGCCTTGAAGTGTTGCCCCGGTGACACGGCACACTGCCTTAGAGCCAACTGATTTTAGACTGAAACCTCCACAAACTGTGAGCTAAATAAACCTTTTCTTCCTTAATTTTGAGTGGCAGATATTTTGTCTCAGCAATGAGAGAATCATTTTGTGTTATTATATGCACAGATGGAGTAGCTGCTATGATTAGATGACTTTCTGGTTTAACTACTGGGGTCAAAGGAATAGCTTCTGACTGTGAGTCTATGCATGTGTCATTCATAGAGAAATATTGAGTAGCCAAAAAAATGCCACTTTCACTTAACAAGATTTTTTAGCATGTAACTAGAATTTTCAACCACATTAAGTTATAAGCCCTTAACTCAAATGAACACTGAGATTTTCAACATGTTACAAACATTAGCAGAGATTCTAAAAGAGATTTATCCAGGACCTTTTTTCTTAGCTGGTTCATTATCACCTATATCAGCTTTTGAAAGAGTTACAGCATTTCCCTAACCACAAAAGAGCTTCAGACTCAGAAGGAATGGATCCATGACCCAGTTGTGAAAAAGCCAGGTGAATCTTTGTGTCTGCAATAGGAGACCATCAACTTCTTGAAACTGAAATGATGCTAGCCTTAAAAGTATGTTTGAGGCAACTTCATATCACCATACTTTCTGGATGAAAGTCAGACCAGAATATCCTGAGGTTGATACAAAAGCACTGAAAAGCCTGCTTCCATTTCCAACATCCTATATTATGAAGCAGGGTTTTCTGCAGTGACAGAAACCAAAACAAGATTATGGAGTAGACTGGTCATAGGCATCACACTTTGAGTGTCATGGGAGTCATTGTCTCCCATCACCCCCAGATGAGACCATCTAGCTGCAGCAAAATAAGCCCATGGTTCCCACTGATTCTGCATTATGGTCAGTAATATATATATATAATGAAAAAATTTATTTTAATTCTTCTTGCTCTGTAGCAAAATCAGAATCAATCAGTCCACATAAAAGCCATCAATTGTGGTTTTTGGGGGTAAAACCTAATAATTAATAATCTATGGTAGTTATGTGGACTCAACCATGAATTTGTGATGGTAATACCGAATTGTATTTTCTATTTATAAGGAAAGTTGTGGATTCAATTTACAAGTCAATGCCTAGCCTTGGCACATAGTGGTGACTTCTTCATACAGGAAGAAGCTTCGTTTCCACTGCTCTTTTGATTGGCTAGTGAAAAATCTGGTGACATTCTGGTCAACATAGCTGACAACCATATCATGTCCAGCCCTAAACACTAGACCTACTTGAAGAAAGGAAGACAAGTAGAGCATCTCAGTGAACCATTACAACATCACAACCATTACAACATTCAGTCAGCTACAAATGGCTCCTGAGAGGCCTGTTTTCATGCTTGGGTATTGAATTTACTATCAGAGTTAAACTAAGTAAAGATTTATGGAAGTCCCTGAAATATGCCACCGGTGAAAATCTGCTGGCTTGAGAATCTTCCTGGGAAGAGTTGTGCTTCTTGTATTGTGTGCTGTTTGTAGACAGAGCTGATGCACTGAGTAGCCACACTTTCATGTGGGGAAGTGGTTTTTGTCTTTTATGTTCACTGCTTCCAACTAGTGCTGTATTTTTGTGCCTTCTGGGTAGTGCTGCTTATTAGAATGATGAAAAACATATTGGTCAGCAGAAATATGTGCAGAACTTAGAGCAAAAAGAAAGCCTGTCTGGCTGGTGGTGCTAATCTAAGTTGAGTTGGCTGAAACACAAGATGGAAATGTGAAGAGACAGTGTTGGAGATGTTTAGACCTGAGGAATCGGAGCTTTGCTCCAAGGGCTTTGCTTGTCTGAAGGGCTTTGAATAGTGTGACACGATCATGTTTGGGGCCTACTGATATTTGTATTTATTTCACTGGCCTTTAAGGCAGTGCTTCTCAAATGTTAAGGTCTGTAGGAATTACCTGGTCTCTTGGTGACTCTAGTGGGTCTCAAGTGGGGCTCAGGATGCCTCACTAAGATCTCAGGTGATGTCGGGACTGCTGAGTCAGGA